>JAWWVC010000015.1:0-18423 GCA_033807815.1 Rumohra adiantiformis | reverse complement strand
TTTTGGAGTCTATTTATTTTGAAAGTGCTTTTAAGTGATTGAAAGTACTTTTGAGTGCTTTTTGGGCTTTAAAAGTGCATCAGTACTTTGAGATGATTTAAAGTGCTTTTAAGTGGCTAAAGTGCTTTTAAAGGACTCAATAGTGCTTTAGAGTTCCTTTTGCAGAGTCTAAATGTTTTGGAAGTGCTTTTAAGTGGCTCAAAGTGCTTTCAAGTTCCTTTTAGACTTTAAAAGTGCTTCAACGGTACTCTAAGTTGATTTAAAATGATTTCAAGTGGCTAAAGTTCTTTTAAATGACTTGAAAGTTCTTTAGAGTTCCTTTTGGAGTCTAAGTGTTTTGGAAGTGCTTTTATGTGGCTGAAAGTGCTTTAAAGGGTTTTTTGGACTTTAAAATGCTTTGATAGTACTCTGAGATGCTTTAAAGTGCTTTGAGGTGCTTCAAAGTGACTTGAAAGCGCTTTATAGTGACTTTAAATTGCTTGAATCTCCTTGATAGTGCTAAGGTTCCTTGTAATACTGGTACAAAAGTCCCAATTCTTCTCATGTTACAGGGACAACATGATGCTGTAAAGATGGACCTGGTGAGCTTGAGAGCCCCAGTAGGCTATTTCTTGGATACTGCATTTTCTTTCCTAAAGCGTGAGGGTCAGGCTTAGTTGGCTCCTACCCCTCCAAGCAAAAGAAATTAAAGCATCAATGTTGTGAATATTGGTGGGGATTGTGTCGGTTGCAATGGATTGCTTTCTAGTGACCACATACATGGCAAGAGTTTTTTTTCTTACAATGTCAACACAAATTCCATCCATTTTGTTTTGCCGTGTTGTGCGCTACTTGATCCACATGCAGCGGCAAGAACTGTGTTGAGGAGATTCCCTATCTTGCAAAGTGTTGGGCACTTGGGAACACCTACAACAAGGCTAAGGGTGAGGTTCTTTACTCCATAGTATGATACAGATGGTGCTTGTCGTATACTGACTGACTTTATTGCAGATGAAAAGGAGAGCACTCTAAATTTAAAGGCTAATGCGGTGCACGGTGAGGGGGAGTCCATCTTTTTGGAATACCTGTGTCAAAGATGACTCACATTGGTACCAGTTCCAGTGTTGTTGGCAATGGTGAGGAGCACGGACGTCATTTTGATGTTGGAGAGGACGATAAAGGAAATCTTTTTGAATTCAAGGCAAATGCTGATGATTTTGCCCCACATGCTAAGCCATCTATTGGTGCCCCAACAACTGATGCTGGTCCACAAGCTTTGGCCAAGGGACCTGAGAATGATAGCACCCATGTAGACAAGGAGTTGCAAGATACGCTGATGTTTATTGCAACAGAGATGAGAAAGAAGCAAAAGTGACAGAACGAGGAAGCAAGGCTTGTCTACCCCACAAAAAGTACTACAATTTATCCCCCCAAAACCTACGCATGCAAGAAGCTTTAAGCTTCTTGCTACACTATATTTTGTTTGCACTACTGCTGTAATCAAAACCCGCAATATAGTATAAGTCTTTTGTTTGCATTTCTATGTGGTCTGTCTTGCAATTCTATTGTTGACTTTCTTACCTTGCTCTTGTGTAGTTAAAGTTCTAGTGGTTGGCTCTACCTACTAATGAAGTAGAGGAAATTGATAGGATTCCCTTTAATCCCCTTTTTACTTGCTTCAAAGGACCTTGTCCCCTTGTTGAGTTGGTAGACTTTAACAATGTGCTTGTTGTGGTACACAACAAACGCAATGACAAACTACTTAGTGCCACTAGACCTCAATCTGTGGCACTTTTTGGTTCTTCAAGATAATCATGTCATGCACTATCTTTGGACAAATGCCCAGGAATTCTTGCTTTGTTGCCTTGAGCCATGTGGTGGTAGAGGTGTTCTTATGGAGCTGTTGCAACATCACAAATCTTGATAGGCAGCTTGAGAAATGCTTGAAAATGGGAAATTTGTGTTTGAGTGGGTGGATGGCACAAGATATTTGCCATCATAGCTCATGAGTCTTTAGTTTCAAGGCTGGCTTGAAGAACATGTTTTTAAAAAACCTCAAAACCTTTTTGCACTGTCACCCCAAAGTTTAACAAGTCTAACACAATGATCCTTGAAGATTTACTATACAAGCAGTATCTAAATGATGATGGGACATATGTTATCCTGCTAGAAGTGTAGAAATAGATTAAGGATTAGTGGGATCACTTCTTGCTCAAATAAGTAATTGAATTTGATCATGAGTGGATTGCCTTAGACAGAGCAGAGA
This sequence comes from Rumohra adiantiformis, assembly GCA_033807815.1. NCBI lineage: Eukaryota > Viridiplantae > Streptophyta > Polypodiopsida > Polypodiales > Dryopteridaceae > Rumohra > Rumohra adiantiformis. Next base: position 16,178 of record JAWWVC010000015.1, on the reverse strand, counting down.
CAGTGAAAAGATGCCCATTTGATGCGAGACTATGTAACCACTAAAAGAGGAACTAGGATATATGTGATGCCAAGATTAGGGCCAAGAAGCCTACTTTTTCTCCCAAGTTGACTGACCCGCCAACTAAGACTTTGACTTTGCCATCAACTAAGCCACCAGCCAATCCCTTGCCTCAATGGTACAAAAGGCCACGGAGAAAATGATGACCATTAACTTGGCCTCTGGGATTTTTTTAATGTGATATTTGTATTGCTGGGAACAACTATCGTATAGCCTTTGCTGGGATCAAACCTATCTAGCCCCTGTTTGGATAGCAAAATGCTAAAATAAAATCTTATCTAGATGCTTTATAATTATCAAAATTTGGTCTAAATGCAATGAGATAAATTTACTGTACTTTGCTCTCTTCTCTTGTGTATTTTAAAGCTTAGTGGGACATGGTGGTACAATGATAATGTAAACCAATAGTGCTTTTACAATGCTGGAAAAATCTTGAAATCCATGACATTGCTTCAGAGTGCTTAGTGTATGAATTGAAGTGTTGGAGAGTGACTAGTTCATGCTTTCAAGAGTTAAGATAGTGCTGTACAAATGTCAAAGAGTGCTTTGACTACACTTGAAAGAGTTGGCAAGTATAGTTGCAAACATTTGACGTGTTTGTGCATTTGCATACAAGTAACTAAGTTTACTAATATATGCTTCAAGACTTGCAGAGTTTCATTTGTTGCTTGATTAGAATTATGTGTGCATAAAATTACCCACCACATAGTGGGCACAATAGTTCATGTAGTGCAACCTCAAAAAGAGTTGAGTTGTCTACATGCTACCCAAAAACTCGATATCTACTAAGTGCCCTAAAAAGCCATGTTTTGGCTCAGCATTTTGCTTCTCTTTATTGTAAAAGAGCCCAAGTTTGCAAGGCCCTGCAAACATGGAGTTTGCTGCAAATTTTGCCACGGCGCAAAGTCAAGTGGTGGGTGTCTTGTTACTTGTCTAGTTACTTGTTTGCCGTCCCACAAGGGCGGTACTTGAGATCCCTAAATTGCTAACTTAGATTCTTGCTAGAGCTAGTCGCGTCCTAAACTAACCATAAAATCAATAGCAATAAGCAATAAAGAAATGAATTGTTCTCCTCTCTTTGCTGCTATACCATAAAACATAAGATGATTAGAGTAATGGTTAGCATCCTCAATCCCTAACAAACCTACGATAAACAAAAGAGGATAATGCCATATGCACACACAACTAATGTAAATTTTTGAGCCTTGTGCAAGATTTCTTGCAGCCACATGCCAACCATTCATGCTTTTACGAGATCTTCTAACAATCCCAATGCCATACCATTTAGCAAAGGCACTTCTGCCCTTACCACCTTTTCTAGGGGCAAGTTTTCTTTCAAGTTTGACACTACACGCTAAGGAGCTAGAGTTGGACGCCAATGATGAATCTAAATTGGAGCCACCACCATCCATTTCAAAATAGTAAACGACATGCCAAATAAAAGGTGAAACTTTCCAATTTTGTTTTTACTTTTTTACGTTCAGTTTTGCATTTGAATATTAAACAACTGCACAATAAAAAAGGTTGAGTAGGATAACCAATCCCTCCAAGTTTTTATAATTTAGCATCCCAATGCAGTGACTCTAATATACATCTTTATGCTTTGACTTTTGACCAAGACCCGTCCTAAGAGTATGACCAATTCTCTCCAGTACTACAATCTCATGGCTTAGGTTATTCTCTTGCTTTAGGGATAGTTAGTACAAATAGCAAGGGAATTCAAACAAAATAACCTCATAGAAATTCTAACAAAAATAACAAATGTACAATGGTTTTTGCCATTGGATTCTCATAGTAGGCCTTAGGGTTACCCTTGGTACCCTAAGTCCAATACTTTGATATTCATGATGGCATACGATCAAACGTAATAAAATAAAAGAAGACATAAAAGTAACATATTTACCTTGTAGGCTATGGTAGGATTTCTTGTACTTCTAGTACAAGGAGCCCGATGCCTTCTTCTACTTGGGGTGCACGCACTTTAAAGTTTTTCAAATATAATAATGAAACATAAAAAATTACAAAAATAAAACACCAAAACATTGCCATTGTTGATTTTTGGTGAATCACATATTCTCTTGGTGGAGGTATGTGGTTTGATTTCTTGGTCTCCATGGGGTGGATTAACACAAAAAACAAATAAAAGACCCTTGAGTGCACTACTAAGACTTAAAGTTAGTTACTAACTTAGGCCAAGTTCTGCGTAAGATAGCAAATTGGCCATAACCAATGGGCACTTTCTTGTGTAGGGAGAAGCAAAAATATTTCTATATTTAGTTCTAGATTTGGGAAATAAGGTAAGAAATGTTTAGTGATGAACTATCAAACTCTAACCTTTCCCACAAACACATTTAGTCCATCCGTCTACTTATTGAATTCTTTCATTATTTTGCATTGCCTAGAATACTTCACGTCTTTTTTGTTTGCTTGCAGGTTTCACTTTCCTAGCCACACATGACCAAGGATAGATATGCTTTAGATTGGGGGGATTATTTGGGCATACACACAACATGTCAATGCAAGAAAAAATGGACAAGGGAAGCACTCAACAAAAGTGGAGGATGAATGGCCATTGAGAGAATTTTCACGTTCTTTTTTAACATTTATTTATGCAAAAACTTATGTGTTTATAAAGGGCTTGTCAAAGTTCCAAATTGTACAAGTTAAAACATCTTTTTAATCATGTTAAGGCTATGAAAGATTTGGGTTGTCTTTCCTAGTGTGGCATGGACAAAGAACTAGGGCAAGAGGGGGGTTTTTTCTATATAAAAAACTCTCTCTAAAGGCCCTCTCACTTTTTGAGTTGATCTCATAGAGAGCTCATAAGTCTATTTTTTTTATTTGTGCTAAAAGCTTAGAGCTTTATAGCTTGCAAGCCTCTTTGTAATACATATCTTACAAATAAGATTGTTAGAGCTTTTATCCTCCTCTTTTTTTAACTAGAACTTTGCATGAGTTTGACATAATTCATTCTTTGTTTAAAGCATTGTTTTGCTATGAGTTTTGAATTGTGATCTACCCCTTTCTTAATTGGTTAACCATTTTCCTTAATTGTTGCAATGTTTAGACATTAAAGTAACCAAGTAGAATTGAAAAGAGTATAATGTTGCATGTTTACTTTAGTTTTTGCCCCATGAGCATTGTCTTGTGCTAGAGAGGATAAGGTGGTTATTCCACCTATTTTTTCCTTCATTGCACTTAAGAGAAGAAGGTCTTATGCTTGGTTGTTCACATGTGAGTCATTGTGTAAGAGTGGAGAAAGGGGGGAAGGGAGGACAAATAAGCTTCACCATAGCTTATCCTTCCTAATATAGTTGAGAGAAGAGGTTTGAGTACATGTGAGAAAGCCAAAGGTCACCCAAATTGCTATGCTAGAGGCTTCCTTGACTTGACAACGCAAGGGTCCTCCATGAGCTAGCCGGGTTAAGCTCCCTGGCGGCTTGACAATCTCTTTGCAATTGCAAAGAGTGTTGTTGGGTTGAGCTGCTTGCTAGCAATGCCCCAACAAATGTGTGTAATGAAATTGTAATGTCTACCCCAATGAGACCCAAGCAATAGAAAAGAGACCTTTGCTAGGATTATCTCAAAGTTGCTAAGGACCTTAGAGGCAATATTACTCTGCTTGTGGTTGTTTTTATGCAATGTGACATGGAAATTTACCCCACAAAAGTGAGAGCGTTGGCCCCATTACACCAAAATGGTAACCATGAGTTCTACCAAATCTAGTCATGGCCGTAAAGTTGTTGTTTTTCTCCAAGTGTTTCATTCCAAGGCATTGGCTCTTAGGTGCTATAGCAACCCAAGATTCTACCTAGAATCTCATAAGGCAATAAACCACTTTCCTTGCAAAATTTCTTTTTGTATTTTGTTTTCCTTTTTATGGCTCCTTAATTCGTGTATTCTATCTAAATGTAAGAGTCAAACAACATTTAGAGACACCCACCATCAACACTTGTAGATCCTAAGAGCTTGGCATACTCCCTTTGCATATTGCATACATTACCCTAATATTTTAGAAACTAATAAAATGATCCCAACTAGTGTGATGTGACCATGCATCCAATTAAGCATAGAAAAAAAAATCACAAAACTTTTTAAGAGTAAGGAATTGAATACACCTATTTATGTGATTGTTGTTAAAGATCACGTCCACTTGTTGGTGTCCTTGAGTCTTTGAACATTATTTTGCACAATTGATCCCAAGTCCATGTTGTGCTTTAGTTGTCTTTTAGAAGGTGGTGTGGTTGCTTGCTGCGTGTGTGGTTCTTATTGAAAATTCCTAAAACAAAAGATAAAATAAAGCAAAACAAAACATTTGTTGTGGTGTTGAGAACCAGATGTAGCCAAGGGGGAAAAAGCTTGTGGGAGAAAAGTGCCCTGGCTTTTGCTCTTATTGTAGAGTAGTCCTCATTATAAGAGGTGGAGGCAAAGCCTTGGGCATGTCACTTGGATGAACACTATCTATGACCTCAGGTTGGAGTGACAAACCTGTACAAAAGCCTGCGTATGATGGGGTAGGAGGTAAAGGAAGGAGGGATTCCTTATTGAAGTATGGCATATGTGAAGTGGGAAGGTTAAACAGCCATCTTTGATTGTTGAATTGGCGCAAGTAGGTGCTCACAATGATCCAAAATTGTCATGTGGATTTTTTTGGGACAAGGATCTATAGAATGGGTGGTGCCAAAGTTCTAGAGTATTATCATGCCAATGTTGTGCTTGGTCTTCTTCTAGAAGTTGGTGTTTATTAGGTCCCCTTTTTGGCACTTGCTCGTTAAGAAGGTTGTGGCATTGGTGGGGAGTTATATCCATTATCTATTGCATCATGCTTGTGCCATAGCATTTGAAATGAGTATGGCATTGGCAATAGATATGGGAAGCAACACCAAGTATGAGTCTTGTACAATCATGGCAATGGGGGGATGGGTGATGTTGTTGATAGTATAGTAAGAAAAAGTGTTGTCCACAGCATCTCTCACCTAAAGGTGCATAGAAGTAACAAGAATGGGTTTGTAAAGGCGGAATGTTTTGACCCCCTTCGGGCCTAGGAAATGAGCTATGAGGGTCAATGCAAGGATCATATGTGTCAAGCCACGTCTCCATAAGAAACACATGCCAAAGAAAAGTAGAGTTTAGTTCCTCATAGATATGAAGAATACAAGAGATAAGAATAAAAAAAGAAGCTTGTTAGATGAAGAGATGACTCCCCTCTTCCTAAATTGAGTCTTAAGGCATAAGATGCAAGAAGAGCTGGGCTCTAAAACTACACAATAGTGGTATCTTGAGATACATAGCCATCCAATAACTTTTGTAATAGTGAAACTTTGGCAACAATATGTAAGTAAAAATGTCTCATTGGCATGGGAGATTTGTGTTCCAAGGAACCGTTTGAATATGAGGATAATGAGGCAAGTGCTAGAATTTGTATAGTGGGAGCTACTATGAATTGTGAGTGATAAGGGCTAGTAGGTTTAGAACACCACTTAGTAGCGGTTGAAGGTGGGTGGTTAGAAGTGCAATTGGTGTATTGTGGTCTAGATGTAACCATAAAAGGTGGACCTAGATTTGGCTTTGGAATCCACTTAAGAAGAGGTCTTTGGGAAGTTGGCTGATTTGGTTGAGGAATTGTAGGAGAATAATTGGCCTTGGACTATTTAGGTAACCAAAATGTTGCATTGTCTACATAAAAGCCTTGAGCTTCTAGCAAAGACATCGATACCCACCTTTGCACACTTCTTGGTTGTTGTGTGCAATTTTGATTCTTTGATGTATGACTCTTTTTAGCTTAGTTTGGAGTGTAGCCATGTTAGTAGACTTGAAACAAGGTATTGGCGTCTGGCGTTGAGCTTGATCATAAGCAGACTTTGATGTCCCAGTAGATTTTACATCATTCCAAAGGTAGAGTGAGGCAAAGAGGATAGAATAGGTATGGCTTGAGATTTTGGGGACCCAAAAGCATGCTTCCCCCCTTCCATAGCCTTGAATTTGATAAAGTGATTTGTGTACTGACCACCCAACATGCGTTGAAGTAGATGCTATTGGAATCCAAATGCTTCTTTTTGGATGACTCTCTATAGACTTGTTTGCTTCTGTATGAAGGGGCTCAAGCTTACATCCAACTGCAATGAATGTTGTTATGTGCTTGAAGTTGACCTCCATTGTAATTATCTTTTGATGCCACTTTAATTGACAATTGACCTCTTGCATCCATTGCCTTTCTCAGATAACATGTTTTGCAAATTTGTTCTTATTAGCCACAAAAAAGTGCATGTACGGAGGAGCATCTTGGGTATGGGTTTTGACATATATCTACCTAGATGTGTTGTCTCAATGTGTTAAAAGCTTTGAAACTTGAGTTCAAAAGGCTCAAGAGGGGGTAGCCCTAAAGCATTCCAAGCTTCCCAAGATAGCGCATTCAAATCAACACTTGAAGCAATAAAGGACTGACCTTTTTGTCCCACCAAATCTATGGCAACTTGTAATGGATCTACCATATTGGCTTTCTTGGTTGGGCCTTTTATGGCCATTGTCAATATCTTTACTTTCATTTTTTTGGCTTTTGTCGCTTGCGCTCTTGCATTGGCCTCTTCCTTAGATTTTTGCTTGAGAAGCTCCGCTTGAGCTTGTTGTGTCTTGGTAGTGTGCTTCCTATCGAGCATATCTTGCGTTAATGGCTTGTGGTACTTTTGGAGACAATTCCCATTGATAAAATTGGCCATTTGTTCACCATCCAAAGTCTCTAGCCATACTACACCGCCTAAGGTGAGTTCATTGATGACAAAAGGGCCTAATCCTTGCATTTTTAATTTTCTCTTATGCTTCTTTAGACTGTAAAGAATATTTAAGTCTCCCTTTTGAGATCTCCCAATTTTGACGTACATGTCTTGCCATCATTTATACATGCCTATTATTGCAAGTCTTCTATCTTCATCCAGCTTTTCCAAGTCATGAATGCATTTGGAAAGCTCATGGTCTATCCATTCTAGTTGCTTTTTGCAACTTGTAGCGTTGGAATTAAGAATTCAATGCAAAGAATGGCATCTAAACCAAACACTTGATTAAAAGGCGTTGTCCCTATGGATGTCTTATACAAAGTGCAATACGCCCATAGAATAGAATGAAGTTTTTGTTCCCAATCCATTCTTGAATTCTCTACCACTTTTGTTAAAGCTGTGCAAAGCATCTTGTTTGTGCTTTTAGCTTGACCATTGGCTTGTGGGTGATAAGGAGCTGACTTTGATTTATCACCATGAATTCTTCTAACATGAAGTCAATCACTTTGTTAATAAAGTGAACCCGTTGATTGCTTATAATTTCAATCGGCAATCCATAACGTGTAAAGACATTCTTGTACAAGAACTTAGCAATTGTGCGAGCATCATTTCTCACTGTGGCCTTGGCTTCAACCCACTTTGTTAAGTAATTTGTTGCCTCAGTCATATATTCTACATGGGTGTGTCTTGCTAGAAAATATAGGACCTACAAAGTCAATGCCCCATTTTGCAAAGTCTCTAGTTGCCATCACTGGTTGCAATGGCATTTCATCACTACAAATTAGTGCTTTGGTGCATTGACATTGGTTGCAGCTCTTTGCAAACTCACTTGCATAAGTTAGGCCATCATAGTCTTGACCACATGATAATTCTTGCCATGGTCCCACTAAAAAAGTGTCCACCAGCCAATCTAGCATGCACATGGGATAAAACTAAAAGATACTCTTATTCACAGATGCATACCCTCAAAACTCCAGCTTTTCCTCTCTTAAATAGTTGCCCACATATCAAAGCATAAGAATAAGCCTCTATTTCAATGTCTTTGTTGCAATGGCATGTAATTTCATCATCCTTGTGACCATGCTTAGGAAACTCCTCAATGTAATGACTCTTCTTGGGGGTCATTTTGATAGAAAGAAGAGTGTTGAATGGTGAAGGCTCATTCCAGCTACAAATTTGACACTCTTTAACAAAGTTCTTGCAATCCTTTTGCAATTGCAGCCACCAAAACCCTTTGAGCATAATTTTCCTCGCTGTATTGGAGATAAAGTAATGAGACCCTCCAATACTAATGTGATTAATTAGCATGATTTGATCATATTCATTGGGGTTAGGGCATAGAGAAAGTATTTTATAGGAACCTTGCTTGTATAGTTGGTCTGAGATTAGCTGATATGGACAGCATTCCTTGAGTAAGGCAATGTTTTGTGACACTAAATCATTATTCATCAGCCATTTAGTGGACTAAAAGGTCACAATTGCTTTAGCCCATTGAGGCGCAATTTTGACCTAAAAAAGTGTAGCGTCAAGATTATCATCATCTACACCTATCGGCTCTTCTCCAGAGGTTATTCTTGAAAGATGATCAACACTTTGATAAGCACATCCTTTCTTAACTGCCACCATAAATTCAAACTCTTACAAACCACCAAACTATTCTTCTTGTTGTGCATGGCTTGTTAACTAGATAAAGAAGTGCTTGATATGATCAACAAAGAACACAAACTTATTTGCAAGAAAATAATCCCAAAACTTCTTTACTCCTTAAACCATAGACAATCCTTCACATTCTGTTGTGGTGTAATTTTTGTCCGCACTATTCAATTGGCATCTGGATGAGGGATAGGAAAATCCATATTTTTCTTGCCTGGTTGAGCCAGTATATACCCAATTGCACAATTTGAAGCATCAATATGCACATGGGAAATTTCATTCTAGTTAGGTGCTCTAAGAATAGGAACTAACACTAACGCTTGCTTCAACTTTTCAAAGGCTATATCACAATTGTCTGTCCACTTGAACACAACAAGGAGTGTGTATAGTGGCATAGCTATTTGAGTGTACATGTTTAAAAATCTACAATAGTAACCGCACTGACCCATATATATCTACACACATTTGGCATTAAATGGTCTTGGCAATTCAACAATAACTACCACCTTTTTTGCATTGGTAGAAATGCCATTACTAGACATGATATGACCTAATATTTTTCCATGTCAAACCAAAAACTTGCATTAAGCAGGGTGAGACAAATCCAATAGATTTGACATTTGTCAAATATGTGGTGCAAGCAATATGTTCCAGCCTCTCATTTGAGTGTATGCAAAGATCATCCATGAATATTTCAAGGAATACTCACAAGTATTCTTTGAAACCATGACTCATCATTAGCCTTTGGAATGAAGTAGGCGCATTGGTCAATCCAAAAGGCATGATTGGGTAAGAAAATATTCCCCATTTTGTGGCAAAATCCATCTTATGTTGGTGCTTGGGATTAATCAAAACTTGATTGCACCCTGAGAATCCATCTAAAAAGCTATAGGCCTTTTTTCCTGCTACTCTCTCTAGCACATGGTCTGTAGTTGCAAGAGGATAATGATCTCTTACTGGTGACTGCATTTACTTTCATAAGATCTACAAAGACTCTAAGTTTCCCTTTATTTTTAAGTGCAATCACAATAGGAGACACCCATTTTGTATGTCTGATCTCATAAATAACTTTAGCTTCTAGAAATTTATCAATGTCTTCTTTGACAATATTGGCAAACTTTTCATTATACATGTATGGCCTTTGCTTTGAGGGCTTTGCATCCGCTCTCATGGGTATAGTATGCTTGCAAATTGCCAGATCCATACCTTTGAGGTCTTTGTAACTCCAAGATAATACATCTTTATACTTTTTTGATGTGGAAATCACTAACTCCTCTTCTTTTGGGGCTAGATCTATTGCAATCCATGTTGTTTTTTGTTCCTTGCCAGGCTCAACAAGATTTATTTCTTTTGCATCTTCTAGGCCATCATAAGATATCCCAAGAGTTTTTGGTTTGTTACGCATAGGTTGGTGCAAGACAATCTTCCAATCTTCAATCATGAATTTTCTAAAGTTTGAAGGAATGCTTGCACCTTCCCCATTACTTTTTGAATAATCACTAGTTGATGACCAAGCTGATTTGAGCTTTTTTTAAAAATCTTGCAACAAATCCTTTCTTTTGACTTTAGTCCTTTCAATACTTATCGGCGCAATGATAAACCATCATGACTCTTTGGCTTTGTATTTCTTTGTTTCTTGGGGCTTTTAGTCTCATCCTTGTTAAGGCTTTGAACTAATTGGAAGCCATAAAGTCATTGTATGTCTTCCTTTACATAATATTCTACTCCCACATAGTATAGGCATTTGTTCTTGCCCCTGAAGTTAGGAGGTATTTCCTCCAGCTCCTGTTTTTGTTTAGCTCTTGTATTTTTAACTTCTTGCTTGAAAAGTTCCCTACAACTCTTGCAAAATCTTTTCTTTGGTTTTTTCACAAGGAATTTCTAAGTCTACCCCTTCTCTATCGCGTAGTAGCATATGTACTTTTTTTGGCTCCTCTTCTAGGACAATATCACTGTCTGTGTCATCATTTGAAGGACTGATACTACCATTTCCATCTCCTTCATGAGTTATATCATAATCAAAGTGAGAGATGTCTTGTATAGATACCATGTCTCCTTGGATCTTGTCCTATTTGACTTTATAAAACTATTCTAGTTTAGTTTGTGTGATTGTTTTGATTGATTTGATGGGAATGATATCATACCTATCTAGAGCACAAAACTATTTTTTACGTTGGCAAAGCACACATCGTGAACATTACAAAAGCGTGCATCCATTTTTGAGGGTCAATTCTATGTTCTAAAAATGGGATAGGGACATATGCCTCATCTGTGACACTCCCATCCATTATTACATCTTCAGGTGTTAAGTCTTGGTAGGATGTTGCACACATCCATACCTCTTTTCCCTTGCTAATGACTTTCTCAAGATCTACAGAGGAAGCGGAATCAAACTCTTCTACAAGAGAATGTGTAGCATTTTGGTAATTGTGGTTGTGTTGGTTCACTCTTGTGATCACTCCCTCATGTCGTAGATACAAATAATTGTACCCACAATCTTGAATCATCTAGAATTATCTCATGAAAGGTCTTCCCAAAATCACCTCATAATTTTCTTCTTTGCCAAAATTGACTATGGCAAAAGTATGAAGATACTCTATGGGGCCACAGGTCTTGACCTTAACATCTTCAAGTAGTCCAATTAGATGTTCCAAGCTTCCATTGGCCAATTGTAAGTTTCTTTGCATTTGCTTGATGGCCAGTTTACCCCATGATTCCCAAATTGCTTTTGTAGCAATTCCTACATTTGCACCACTATCAAGTTTTGCAATGGATTTTACATTATGGAACAACACAAGTAGTGTAGTACAGCCCTCATTGTCTTTTGGTTTACATCCAACCACATTGACTTGTAATTGAAGTGCTAAACTTTGTTGGAATACAATGGTTTTTGGCTTCAATGCCACTTTAAGCTGGTCCTTTTTACATTAATGTCTGTGGTCCTTAAAACAATTAGCAACATTCTCCCATAACTCTGGTCTGACTTTTAGCAAATCTACTAATGGGAGTGTACATTCAACTAGAGCAGAAATTAATGCATAGAAAATTTCCATGTCTTGCTCTCTCTTCAAAGATCTCCAAATGGAAGGACTTTTCATTATCACAAATCTTGGCTCATATGCTCTTAGATATGAAGGCATTGTTTTCAATGCTTGCTTACTAGGAAAGGAATCATCCAATGCCTCCTCTTCAAGGTAAATTGCTTCATCCTCATCAATGGTGGGTTGCCTTGCCTCAAAGTCAACGATAGAGAAAGGTGTGGATTTTGAAGATGATGCTTCATCCTTAGCATCTTTGCGCACTCCGTCCCACATCTCTTTAGCCGTTACCTCCTCAAGCTCTGGGATCTCATATCCAAAATTGGTAGTGGTTAAAGGATCATTAAGCTCAATGTTTTGACCCTGGGGATCTTGAATTTGTAAACCATTAGCATCCACAGGAATTACATGCTCACTTCCGTGCTCTATGCTTGAGGACACTTCAAGAATGGTCTCTAAGTTTGGCTTTTGAGACACCGGTGCTTTTGGAGGTCCCTCCATCATTTTTTGAGTGTCCTTGATCATTTGTTGATGCACATAAAGATTAACTTTTTCTTCACCAAGATTAAGATACTCTTGCATTTTTTTAAGGATCTCACTTAAAGCACTAATGTGCGTTTCAAAGGCTCTTCAAATGGCATCAAATAATTTGCTGACTTTCTCAACAAGGACAAACCCTTTAGAACTAGCCTTAGAGAGTAATGTTTGATCCTTGTTATTCTCTTGTTTAGGTTGATTTGGAGTTTTAGAAGCTCCTAAAGATTTCTCATATTTGGATATTTGGCTTTGAGTTTTTTGTCTTCTTTGCCTTTTGATAGATTTGGCTTTGGGCTCCATTACATCTTGCGTAGGCTGGTTGTTTTCATTTTGCCTTGCAAAGCTCTTGGCTTGCGCTCTTGTGACAACTCTCATGGGGATATTGCCACCAGCTGCTTCCACTTTGGAATTTTGAGGGGACGGTATCATGTTTAGCCAAAATTTTGCCCCTACATTAGCGTTTACATTAGGTTTGCTCAAGCAATCTTTGCCAGATGCAATATTGAGCAATATTTGCAATAGCTAGGTATTAAAGGGAACTTTATTACCATGATTTGGTTTGCTAGGTTGGGAGGTTTGTCTCATAGGGACAACCCTTGACAAAATGGTCACCCCCACATCTAAAGCAATCAACCTTTGGCATATTCTGATACTACCTTGGTTGCAACAAAGGTTGCTGCATAATTGACTGTATCAATGGTTGGTTGAACCCTCTTTGCACTTGATTATTTATGTACATCCATTGATTGACACCATGATCTTTGGAAATTTGCATCTTGGGTTCCTTGAGAGTGGTCTCTGGCTAATAGTGGAGCGTCCTCTTCTAGATTAAACATCTAAGCGTTCACCAACTCAAGACCGTGTCCTACATCTTTTGCTCTGACATATTGCAAAGGTGTAATACCTGGTGGAGGAGGTTGAGCTCCTAGCACTAGCCTAGCTTGTTCTTGCTTGCTATTTTGATTTGACACTAAAACTTTGTCCTTGTTTCCTTGGTATTGTAGTCAACACTGCTATTGCGGGTTGTCCTTGCTGCATTTGTGCAATGCGAATACAATCCTTAGTTGCAAGGGAGTAACTCCACTTGCAAGCATTGCATCAAAACCTTTGGTTCTCTCACATAACTGGCTAAAATTAAAGGGATGGAAATTGTTCAATTTTATGGTTTCCTCCACAGCCTCCACATTTTTAAGGGCCTTGTGGCACCCATAGAGTGTAGTTTTGTTGGTATGTGGGAGGATAAAGTTATCCCAATCTACGTAAGATTAAATCTACAATTTCATCCTTTGTTGGGAGCGGTAATTTTGATCTTGACAATGAGGTCTTCTTGTCCTCCTCATTGGAGCTAGGATCTAATTCATTATTTGAAAGATCAAAGTTATCATCATAATCCATATCATCAAAGCAGCACTCTTTGAAAATTATATGCTTTTTTGCGTAAAGATGAGCATGCAAAGTTTTGTTTTTTAGGCCTTTTAAAAAGATTGAAATCAATCTCCCTTGGCTAGGTTTTTCTTTGATCAAACATCTAGTTATGTATTGTTTGAGTCTATTTGCATAATCCCAAATTGACTCATTATCTCTTTGCTTAAACAAATAGATTAGGCCGACTGGATGGTGCTTGATTCCCATCTTGGAAAATGCAACAATAAAATTGGTCTCAAGATCTTGGAAATTGATCAAATTTTTGACTTCAATATTTTGAAATCAAGATAGAGCCTTGCCTTCAAGAATCAAACCAAGTCCTTCAATCTGAGTGTGTCTGTATGTGACTCTCTCAACTTGCACTACTTGGTTGAATGAGGCTATGTGATCACAGGGATTGCCTGAGCCATCAAAATTTTCCACTCCTTTTTGAAGACTGGTTGGTTGCACTCTTTGAGCATATTCATCATCGTGTGTCCTTCCTAACTATTTGGTCCTTGTGCAGTGAGTTTTCCCACACACATTGGCATCTCTTGCTGGCTCTACGATAGCCTTGTGGCCTCTAAATTTGGCTTCATTTTCATTTGTTATGTCAAAAGTAGCACTTGTAGAGCTAGTCTTGGAGGAACCAACAGATGTGCACCTAGCCTTGCACTTGGTCCTTTGGACATGGTCTAGAAAAATAGTGCCTGAGCACTTGCCCTTGGATTTCCGACTCTAGGTGTTGCAATTTTAGCATGATATATTGTCTTGCTAGGTCATGCGACCACAGTTGGGATGAGAACCTGATGCCTCAAACTCATAGTTCTAGCTTTGATCCAGTCAAGCAACATGTATTTGTTGCCAACCATGTCTATGATTTGAGAGCAGTACTGTCATCAATTAAGTGTTCATACAATAGAACTTGGCGTTTAGGTATGTTTCCCCATTTGACAATTGTTGTGGAATAGTAGTTGCCAGTGTCACTACATTACACTATGAAAAACAAAATATCCTATGGAACTTGCATGACATTCACTTGGTTGTAGACTTCCTCCACTAGGGTCTTTATCATTGGGAGTGTGTGTGTCTGCATCTTGTGGATCAAACTCAAAGGGTTTCTTGGAAAATATGTCATCCAGAGAGAACAACAGATCCATGCATGGCAATGGATTGCAAGAAGTCAATGGAAAATTGCATCTGCTTTGTGCTCTATGTTGAAAATCCTTTTGATTCGTTGTTGTGTTGCATCCACCCAATCAAGATTTACAACTACTACGTATCTCGATCCATTGTCGCTCATAAACATGTTGCCCTAGTAGTTGACCCATGGAGTAGTCTGTAATAACGGGGTGGATGTCTCCACAATTTGGATGCAACACCTATGCATAGGATCACTAAAGATTTGCATACCTTGGGGGTTGCTTTCAATGTAGGCAAGTTTTATGTTGATCTCCATTCCCTGGGTTGACGAACTACTTGTCTCTAGGGTTTGCTTCCCCAAATTTTTCTTTGGAGCTTGTCTTGCGTACTATAAAGGCCATCTGGCCTAAATGCAAAGTCATCTTTGTTGTGAAGTGCCATGTCGCTTTCCTTGAAATTGGTTTTGGAGAAGGAGTTCAAGGATTCTCTCTTGCAAATGGTTTCTAAGTAGGTAATTGACGGAGCACTACTCCCTTGAGTTGGCACTCTGGAAAGTGTGTCATATCCAAGATTGGCACCTAGGTGTTGTTTGGACTCCAAATGCATATGTTTTTTTATTTTTGGCCTTAGTTGATTGGATATGCTTATAGAATGTGCGTGAAACACACCTATGAAGCAGCGTGTGGTTTTGACTTTGTTAGGGCTTTGTACAACCAAGGTACTCCGAAGAGCATTTTTGCGTGTAAACAAGCCCCAACTTATTGTTCTTGGATCAGTGGGTAATTAGCAAGCTTCTAGTATGTATTTGGAACAAAACTATGAAGTTACACTCAAAATCCATTTTGCTAAGGGCTCTTAAGGATCAACCGCTTGTAGGAGTGTTTTTGCGCGTGAAACTGCCTTAGCTAGCTTGTTTTGGCATGTGGCTTGTTAGGCCAGCTTCTTACAAGTGTGTGGGCACACCAAAGAAACTTGCGCACAATTCCAACCATGTTAGGGTTGTTTACGGCAAAAGTTCTCTTTGAGAAGCAATTCTGCGCATGAATGGACCCAACTTTGCTCTTGGCGTGGTGTCAGCTTCCAAAAGTTATGTGTGCACTTGCATGTTTGTGTTTATGTGTGCTTGTGGGTTCTTGCGCGCGCAACTACGGCACATGCTTCTCTTTTTCCCTTTGTTTGATTTTTGTCCGTGCGTACACGTTCTCGTACACATGCATGTGTGCGTACTTGCTTAACGCGGGGGGGCTCCCTTTTTCTTTTTTCTTTTCTCCTTCTTCTTTTTTTGTTTGAGTGTTTTTTTTAATGGGTGTGCGTGTTTGCACGTGTGTGCGTTTGCACTTACTACGTACCTATGGCGTGTGCGTGGGTGTATGCGTGTGTGAGCGCATTTGTTTATGTGTGTGTTAAATATGAGTGGGAGGTGATGTGTGTGTGTGTGTGTGTGTGTGTGTGTGTGTGTGTGTGTGGGTGGGTGGGAATGTCTAAATTTATTTTTTACTTCTTTTTTCTTTTAAATTTAAATTTTTTTGTGTGTGTTTGTCAATGAGTGTGTGGGTGGGTAGGGGTGTGTGTG
>JAWWVC010000014.1:0-18624 GCA_033807815.1 Rumohra adiantiformis | reverse complement strand
CATACATACATATACTCGTGTGTGTGTGTGTGTGTGTATACGTTCATGGTTGGGTTGGTGTATGCATGGTTAGGTGTGGTACACCAGGTACCAAAATTTAAAGTGGTAGTAAGAGTTTGTTGCTACTATAATTTGGCAGTGGATGACTACCATACACACAATGAGAAATGCAAACATTTTAACTTTTATATCTTAGTTGATTATTGTAAACAAAAATATATGAATCATTTTTACATGAAATTTTACCTTCTTTCCAAAAAAGAGAAGCAGAATAAAAGTCCACAAATGGTTTATGCAAAGTGATAGTAGTGTATAAATATGTAGTGTTTAGAGTGATATTCCCACACATGGTGGTAGTTTTCTTAAGTTGTAGAATATGCAACGGATAGACCTAGTAGGGATAACAGGTAATAGTTGGTTGGGTTGGGTCTAGCAATTTTTTTATACGTGGGTTATTAATGATGGCAGCAAGATCATAAATGATTATAATATAAAGTTTAAAGGAATGTAGGTATTGGAATTGTTTTAGTTGGGAGAGCCAAAAAATAAATGAAATTTCAAACCATGTTGAATATAGGCTACACCAAAGTGGATAACATGAGTATCCTAGAGGGATACCTTTGGTATCTTTTTTAATGCTAAGCCCAATTTAAATAAAAAATTTGTTAAGAATAAATATATTGATGAAATTTTTTTTGTCAAAGGTAAGGAAATTAAAAAAAAATTCCCTTGAATTAAAGCTTTCTCCTTCCATACCCCCCTTTTGTCAAAATGTTAACCATATCCCCCCCCCCCCCCCTTCCCACTTTTTCCAAGAAGATGTACTTTCATGCATGCTCAATAGGTGAGGAATATGAAAATGTATAGGTTTTTTCTTTGTTAGGGAGAGAAGGAAAGAAGCGCTAGAAAGAAAGCCAATGAAACCCATTTTTTAGCAGAGTTTAAAAAGTTGTTTTAATAAGTAATTGAGGCCAAATTCACCTTCATGTAGAATGGCTTCATAACAACAAGCAACATCAAAAGTATGACATGAGTAAAATATACTTGGGTAGGTTAACAAAAAAGTCATATTGAGATTTTTTTAACCACAACTCAAATGGATTGAATTTTGGAGAAAGTTTGAAGTTTAGAGTGGTATTCATTACAAATTCTCTTATTAAGGATGGAAAGGATATCTTGAAGTTCGGTTATAATATAAGAAGTAGACAGGGAAAAGATATAGTTGTGAATATTAGTTAGCCACCTAAAGGGATTCTTATGAATTTTGTAATTGGCCATGAGATAAAGTAGAATTAAAGCTCTAAGGGACAAGGTGGAAAGAAAAAGTTAGTTTTGCAATCCGTAAGAAATAATTTTGCAAACAATGTCTTGTGAAAGATGTTGAGGAGAGGATTCAAGTGAATAAAAATCTTTGGAGTGCAGGTTTTCTAATGACTAGTTTACACACAATAGCAATTAATTGGCTAGATTTATCTAATCTTGAAAAATAAAAATGTTGGATTAACCAATCAACTTGAAAGATAAAAGAGGAAAAACTAAGTGCGTTATATGGATTGTGAGAGTATTTGGGAATAAGGGCACTAAATGCATCTAGTTTAGCCTTGTGATCTAGAGAAAAAGGAAAGTTTAAGGTATCATAGATTAACAACCATCCATCCAAAAAAGGTTGGAAGGCATCAAATGGGTTAATTATTTGATGTGGGATATGATCAAAGCCTTTGGATAGTAAATCCAAAAAGAATTATCATGAAAAATATCCAAGTTAATAGTTAGAACATGTTCTCTTAGGGGGGGAGTTAAGAGACAAAAAAACATATAAACTTTATGTTGTCACAAATACAATCTTTTGAACATGTCTTAAGTACTAAAAATACTTCTTATGGTTTGTAAAATCTTAATATTATAAGTAGAAAACCACCCAAATTTAAGGTAACTAAATAAAAGAGACTTTGTTGTATAAAAATATCAGCATGTGGAAAAGTTATTTGGGGTAAATGAAATTGAAAGTTTTGCTAACAAACTTGACATGAATGAACTGACCAAAATGATTGTGAATAGAAGTAAATATAACTATTAAATAAGGTGGAAATGTTATGAATGGTACCCATTTCTAGTCATTCTTGCAATCAAGAAGACCAATCGACAAGTCATCAATGAATGTCCTTGAGATCAAAACATTTGAAGCATGCTCCTTGAACTAGAAGTCTTGTCATAGAAGAAGACCCGTTAGAATTAAGAGGGGTGAAAGGGGAAGAAGATTGTTTGGATGTTTAGAGGGTGGTAGGGGGGTTCAGGGACAAATTGCTTTAAGAATGAGATCATGTTCTTTAGAGCTATAAGAGCTATAAGAAAGGTTAGGAGTACATAAAGAAGAATTGGCAAGAGATTTGGCTTTTCTAAGCGTAAAAGAGGGAAAATTGTAGTAGATTATGATAGCATCCTTCATATTTTCTAGAATGAAATCAATCCAAATTAAAGCATGTTGATGTTTTATAGGGCCAAGAAGACAAGAGAAAGAATTTATCAAGCTTATGGAGTAAGAACTAGATAAAATGGTCTACCCACATAATGCTTGCTTTATAGTTTTATTATTTCTAAGGTAACAAGTATGGTTTGAAAGTATTTTGACAATTATGCAAGTAGCCCTTGTTAGCAATTCAGGTGGGTTGGAGACTTTAAATTTAAAAAGTACTTCTTTATTGTCATACTACAAAGTAGAATCAACATTGGCTACTAAGGAGAATGTTTTCAATTGAATGTGAATGTCTCTCTAGCTCATTTTTGTTTATATAGCCAAGTGCATCTAAATGGAAATAGGTGTTATTGAATTTATCAAAATTAAAAAGTGGGGGAAGAGATTCCAAGGTAAAAAGTTCTCAAAGTTAGTAATTAAGGCTCATAGCATTTAGGCAGCACCGAGGAAGCAAAGGGATATTGAGGGTAGCATCTACCCAAGAGGGTTGGGACATAGGGATTTTAGACTTAGGCTCCATTATAGATAAAGAGAAAAGAGAGGTTTTTACTTTATCTTTTATAGAAAATAAATTAAAATTAATTAAGGGATTATCAAAAAGCTAAGAGAGGGAAGAAGAGCCTGGGATAGCTAAGTTTTCCCTTCAATACTATCAAGTAATAAAACATAATTTTTGTTATAGTTCTTGCTATAGAATTTTCACTCAAATTAATCATAGTTTTCTAGGTCTTAGACAATATTAAGAGGGTATTGGATTTTTGCTAGACAAAATGCAGGGTCCTTATGAAAAAATGAAGTGACATTAGAAAGTCATTGACAAAAGCAATAAGGAGAATCAAGAGGACTCCTTAGACATAGTTGGTAAGTCAAAATCAATGATAATAGAGTGAAAAGAGGAAGAATTCATACTAGCTAGGATTGATTGAGAAAGCAAAGAAGGTGCAAAGCTCAATGATCCATGAAGGATTTTGAAAGATAAAATTATAGAAACAATGTATTGAATAAGGAAAAAAATATGGAGAGATTTAAGAGAGTCTTTGTAAATAACCTGTCTAGTCTTGAGTGCTCCACCATCCATTGGGTAATCAAGTTGTGTGTGGAAGTAGTGTAACCTATTGAGACCAAAAGTTAGGATACATACTTGTTAGTCAACCCATTGAGACTAGAAGTTAGGATATATACTCATTGCTCAAGAAAAGAGAATCCATAATTAAGATTTACATTAAAAATAATGAGGTTACAAGTAGTTTTGAAAAAGTAGACTGTACATGAGATAATATCCCAAGGGCAAAAACTCCAGTCAAAACAATCAAGGAAAAGGAAAATGACCATTGACAACACCAAGATTCAAAATAACCAACAAGAAGTGGGAGGATTATTACCTATCACCTTCATTAACCAAAACAAACCTTTTAGAATTGGTTTATCAATGGCTGCAAGACATGTGCTAATGTCTTTCCACACTTGTTATTCATGTCACCCAAAGATGATAGGGATAACTTGCGTGCCAATGGTTTATTTTAGATTGAGGGTTGTTCTCAAAAAGCAATGACATTAACAAGGGACTCATCACTCCACCCTAAACAATGATTATTTCCATGTTCACAACATTTTAATCAAATAGTTTTAGTTTCAAGTTTTGTTATTCAAAAACTTTAATTGTTCAACCTTTATTTAATATTAGTAGAATAATGGGGTAGGTTAGGAAAACCATCAATTGTTAAAATATATATCTTTTGACTAGAACAAAGTATATTCATTGTAAGTGAGATTGAGAAGTTTTTAGTTTCCATCCATATGAAAGGTATTCATTCAATAAAAATAAACATAACAACTATCAACCAATTTTCAATTTAAATAATTCATCTAATTCTAGCAATCCTTGCAGCTAATGATCTATTCACATCTAAATTTGAGAAAAATATTCCTATACCATGTTCATAAGTAGATGCTTGTGGAAGCTTTATAAGTATCAGTTATATTTGGCAATAATTGATAGTACATCAAGCGCTAAAGAAAGGGGTGTATATAGTGATAGCAAGATAATAATTCATACCCAGATAACTTGTATTATACATAGCCAAATCACAACAATTGATTGTTATACCATCGTAATTAATCAAAGATATCCAATAAAAAAAACATCTCTATGAATCAAATAGGAGTAGATAAGTTTGAGCATCAATACCCCATCATGCAGTCTTGACTAAGATTCAAGAGGAGAGATAGAGGGAAGTATGGCTTCTCATGTAATCATAAAAAGCACACAAAGTATCATAAGCTACGATTCCTTAAAAGAACAACAGTAGAGGTCATGAATGTTTATGTGAAATTAGCTAAAACAAGAACCATCAAATTATTTCCTTGCTGACTTGGTTCAAAGACACCAACAGCTCTAGGTCAAAATGTATCCATATAAGCATATTAGTGTAGCCAAAATGTTATAGAAATCCATGCATGCAAGTCATCCAAAATAGTCAAAATGATCATCAACATAGGGCACTAGTCCTTCAACAAAACTACCATAAGATTATTAAGCTAATGAAAGTGAGAGCTAGGGGAAACCATGCATCCTCATAATGTCTCAACCACAAAGTGTAATCATTTGTAAGCATCAATAGAAATACATTGAAGATTAAAAAAGGAAAAAGTATGAGCTCCATTATTCATACTAGTTTTAGACAATGGTTGAAATCATGAAAATTAACCTAAAGAATCACCAAATTTTGTAAAATTGTTAGAAGATAGACATGCAAGAGAAATTAAGAGCCAAAGGGATCCCTGCATTGACATGAGTGTCTTTGCAACAACAAAGTGTAGTTATGTATAACCAAAAGCAAAAAATTTGAGCACTAATGTTCACAGTAAGTTTACCAAATGTTTAAAGACACTAAGATAGAAAAGGCGTATTGCATCCACATGAGTAGAGCATCACCAAAATAATGAAGTTGTCCTTAGATACACATCACTTTAAACTACACACATTCTTATAGGGATAGCACAATAGCTTTTAAGTATTTCCTAATCAAACAAAGTACATACAATCTAAGAGGAAAAAATAACCAACCAACTCATGGGTATTACATCCCTAGAGTGTATTATAACCAAACCATTTTGTAACAAGATGAAAAAGCACAAATTCAATATTAAAGCCACACAACAAGACATCATAGAAAAGTCTAAGCTAAAACAATTCAAGTGAAATCAACCAGAAGGTTATCATAAACCTAGGTAGACCAGGTACTTAGGTCATGAGAGCCTATGGCTAATTAGGGTAAGTATACTATAGTTTGCCAAGAAGGTATATAAATAGCCACTACTTGATAATGCTTAAAACATCATCCTCCCAAATATAAATAAGTACGGGTAGTATCTACACAATATATTACCTATATTGATAAACATATCATTAACATTGACCCTTAAAATTTATAAGCCAAGAACCAATTATTGCATCCCTCTACTGCATATGAAACCTTGGCCAAGGTAAGACCACCCAAACATCAACCAATAGGCAAGATTCAAATGATAGAGTGGTAATTAATGAAGTAAGAAGTAAAAGTCTACACCACTACAACTCTCATTAAAAGAGAATGAAAGAATCCAAATCCTTAAATGCATGAATCAAATCCAAGAAAAATAGATGGGATATATAGCATCTAAAATCTAATGTGCAAAGATGAATTCTTATCTACCAATAAATCGATAATTTAGCTTTATATCCATAATTATTATGCATATCATATACATGTAAGCAAACCCTATATCATCACCATACATATTCTGAGGACAAGAGGGCTTATTTCATCATCACAAATAATTGGTTTTACCATAACATTACTACTACCCAAATCAACTAGCTAAAACACCATGTAACAAAATATTATCAACCTGCCAAACCTTGAGAACCAAAGAATTTCTTCCATCTTTACGAGTAATGATTATTAGAAAATAATTAGAGAATTACCACAAACCAAATCAATGAGCCTAGATTACCCAGGCAACAAATGCATAGCTAACCATCATAAAGTTGGAATATGAAAAAAATAAGAGTGTTGAGTCCAGGCGGCAAAAAACGGGTCGTGAAGAATGACCAAGAAGAGACTAACTAACTAATGGTCAAGAACAACCTTGATGTATGTATATGGCCTCTAGCCTTCTTTGTAAGAGAGAGGTGATATTGAGTAATGCAAGAAGGGTTTTCCTTGTACTTCCTCACACTCTCCCACCCTTGTGTAGTTTGAGAGAGAGAGAGATGTGTGTGTGTACTTTCATCTTGGTCGTTGTTTATTGTATGGCTTATTATTTATTAGGTGTTGCTAAAGAGTGGTATGTTGTGATAAAGTTCATGAATAAAGCTAGTGAATGGTCAAGGTTAGAAGAGGCACAATCTTGTGCTCTTTTGTAAGTTACCTCCCTAAGCAAGAAATGGGTTATATTTAGCAAACTTGCCAAGGACACAAGGTTTATCCACTGTAAACCTAAATGATCATGGCAGCAACAACATAGCATACTCAAGACCCGGGCACGCCGCAAAGAAGCCTGAGAAAAAAGCACAAAAATTACAAATGAGCAGAATGCAGCAAAGAAAAGACACGGGGAAGATAACACCAGTGAAGAGACAAGACTGAGAAACCAACCACTATTGAATTATCACCAAGCAACTCAAGAACTAGCTAGGCAAAGACCTTCAAAGGTTTGAGAGACCTCACAACTTCCCATAGCCACAATTCAAATATAACAAGTGGGAGAGCCACAAAGACTACCAAAAGCCTCAACCTCTTGGATCACTTCTCAAATAGTTTTGCATCCCAAGGCACTAGTGACATCCAATCAAGACCTTGGACCAAAGAGAAATAGAAAACATTGCAGACGGTCATCAAGAGGCATAAGCATTAGTGAAAGAAGCAATTGCCGAGAAGAACCAAGCACCAAGGCCATAACTATGGCAGCACCATCAAAAAGTTCTCCAATATTCTCAAGAAAGACCACTGAATATGCAAACCTCCATGTGAGGCAATTTGAACAATATTGGAAAGTTGCAAAGCCTAAAGACCCTAGAATGGATAGCCAAAATATTGGAAATGAATGCAAACACACTAGATGAGCTAAAAAACACTAAATTTTTTGAACACATTGAAGGACAAAGCTACAGAGAATGGATAGCAAGATATGATGAAAACCATTTTTGCACCTTAGAAGCAGTAACAACCTTTCTGCAAAGGTTCAAGAAAGAAAAATCAAGCTCTTATTTATTTGACAAGATGAGAGAGTTCTAACAAGGAGCAATGGATGTGGATGCATGCATATGCCTCCAATATTTTGAGTCTTAGGCAAAGAGTGGAGGAACCTTTAAGGCCATCCATAAAGCATTTAGAAGAATGGTTCATTAGAGGACTCAAACTTGAATGCCACTATGCTGTCAATACAAAGGGGTGAGCTCTTTAGAGGATTTTGAAAAAATGCTAGAGGAAGCAAAAATGGCTAAGAGAAGGGCCATGGAAAGAGGCATAATTTGCAACAAGAAGTCAACCTCCAAAGCACAACCCAAAACCAACTCAAAAAGCTCCTCCACCACAAATAGTGTGCCTTCAAAAGAAGCAGAGGAGAACAAAACAAAATAGGGCATACAATATAATAAAAAAGGGAAGCACAACGTACTAAGTGAAGTCTAATTGCTAGTGATTGAGCTTGAAAAAGCAAAGAAAAAGCCATGTTTTAAGAAAAATATGTACTGTGAACAATGCAAGGAAGGAGGGCATGTAAAGGAGAAATGCACAACACCACCAACATTCGCCATATGTAAAATGAACAATCATAGCATTACAAAATGTAGATACAACATGAGGAATAGAGCTACAATAATAGTTCATCAAGTCATCAGAGGATTAATGAGGGATAGGTATAGGGACAAAGGACATGGCAAATAAATTTTCAAAAATTGAGAGAAATAATTATTTTCATTGCAATGCCCAAGGTCACATGAGCCAAGACTATCCTCTTTGGTTACGCCACATGATTAAAAGGCAGTACGGTGCACCTAGGCTGGGGATAATAGACTAGCAGATGTGTAGATGATGAGCATAAGTGAGCAAGCACTAGAAACAAACCATGCTACATCAAGGAAAGGAAACCTAAGAGTATGAGCAATGACACATCCACATGGAAAAATCAAGCAAAGCAAGGAAAGAAGTGTTCCACCCATAAAGAATAACTGGGAGTAGCAACACAAGATAAGGCTGCTAAGTAAAGAAATCTTAAGAAATGAGCAAAAAATTGAAGAAAAAGAAGAAACAAAGGATTAAGACCCTAAGAAAGAGGGCTTGATATGCCCTTGAGCATGGAAAGTCCAAAGAGACCTAAGAAAGAGGGCTTGAGATGCCCCTGAGCATGGAAATTCCAAACATACCCCAAGAAATGGGGTTGAGATGCCCCACGTATTGAGAAGCTTAAGAGAGTCCCATGCAAAAAGGGCTGAGATGCCTTGTGAGCTAAAAAAGAGCAGGCAACACTAGAAGTATCACAGAGACGGTAAGCATACCAAAAACCAAAAAGGGTCATGCAAAGTTCCAAGAGAAAAATGGTGATGAAGAGTAGGACCAAAAGTCGCTAGAAAACCTCTCAAAGCAAAAAATGATCTTAGGAGCAATATTGGAATTATGCTTGTGGTGTGTGGCCACCACTAGTAGAGTGGCTCTTAACCCACAAATCTCTATGCAAGAAGCATAAAGTAATGTTGACAAGGAAGGTAGGACGCGGCTAGCTCATTAAGGTATCCTCACAGATACATGTAAAGGAATTGGAGGCCTATGTAACATCATTGGGCTATTTTCTAGTCTCTTAGCGTCTATCTAAGCAAAACACATTCAACTACTCAAGCGTATAAGCTATGGTGAAATCTTATCGCTCACTCTCCTACTCTACTTCACTCTCAAGCACCATTATTAGCTATTGCTACCTAGCATTGGGCAAGTACACACTCCTTATCCAAGCACACCATTGAACCTATAAAGCTAATGAAGCGTACTAACTCTATTCCTAATCAATGCATTGCAAGAATCTAATGGCATTGATTGAACCTTCATTCCTACTCCCCATTCAAGCATCCCATGCATGAATGTAAGTATCATTGCCCCTTAAATCTATTGCATTACATTGATTGAAAGGAAATCAATGCTAAAATACCAAGTTAATCACTAAATAAACATTAAACATTCCCTACTTTATCCAACAAAAGTAAAGATATACACATAAACTTCAATGCAAGAGTGAGAAGAAAAAGAAGTAGAAGCTAAACATACTGTTAATCATAAGAAAGATTACATGTGTTGGCCAAGCTTTCCATTAAAGCTTGACTGTAAGCTTAGATATGGAGATGGCTACTCTTAGAAGTCACTAGTAAAAATGACCAAAAAGTCCTAAGTTCTTTAAGTTGATCTTTTTTATAGCCAAAGGTTTAGCTAATTTCACATTCTGACAGCCACTCTAGGAAATTAGTGTTAAATAATATTGAGTTGTATCATTAGTTACAACTCTTGACTCCTATGAGTTGCTATTTCCTATTTTTCCTCTATTTACAATGTCTATAGGTGGCATCCCATTACAAGGAATTAAAAAAATATATATATTTCTGTAAGTTATTTTGTAGATATTTGCAAAATTGACACATTGTGCACTTCCATCTTCACACAGCACTGGATGTTATTGCCCTTTTCTTTTATCTATTTCTTGCCAAAACAATCCCCCTATCTATTGCATGCTTGGACATGCTCATGTCTATCCTGGTGGTCTAGGACTTTCTGATGATTGGTCACCATTGTCCAAGGCTTGGTCTTGTCTGACTTGCTTTCTCTGTACCCGTGTACCTTGTTGTTGTGGGTGCTCTTGTTGTTGAGATTGGTGTGGCTAAACCTTCAGCCGTTTATGATGGAGTTGGTCTACCCAAGTTCATCATTTGGTGTGGTTGTGTAGGTTGTTGTGCTTCTTGTTATTGAGGTGGCTATGATAGCTCTTCTCTCACTTAGCCTCATCCTTATTGACGGCCTTGTCCATGCTTGGCTCTTTGCCTTTATCTTTGGCATCCTCTTGTGATTGTTATGACAATTTTTGGTGTTATTTTACAGAACTAAAATGAGAAAAAAGAAAAACTGTGGTGCTTGACATTGGATTTAACCAAGACAAAAGAACTCAAAGGAATAAAAAGTGTCCTGGTTGTCAATTTTATTGTGGTATATACAATGATGCGTGGAGAGTATTACACTCTCTTGGTGTTGTGCTTTGCATTTGCAATTGCCTTTGGGATCCAAACTTGCTTTTGTCCTTGATAAAATCCTTGTGTTTGTAACAAGTGCTTTAGAATCCACTGTTTCGTAGTGACTTACTTTGTCTTTGCCTTTAGACTCTGTTGATTTGCGCTAAGTTTGCTGACTTTGGGGTTTTGCTCATTCTTGCTTAGCTGCATTCTTTATTGTTTACTCTCAAAGTACAATATGCTTGAAATTTTTTTATTTTTGCCATTCCCAAATACCTTTGTGTTGAAACTTGTGCACAAATTGCTCCTTTTTTGCTTGAATCCGTCCCTTTCTTGGCAGATTTGCTACTTGATATCATCTTTTTACATGGGATGCCACTTTGAAACTATTGTTGGCATCCTAAGTGCTTTTGGCCTTTGTGTTATGCTTAGAACTACTCACAATTGCCTTGGTTATTGCTTGCCCTTCTCACTTGTCCCCTGTCTGAAAAGATGCTACTCTTAGAGCATCAGCTGGTAATGTTGTGCTCTAAAATACATGCGTAATGCTTATCAAGTGTGGTGAAGTGTCTTGTTTTTTTATTTGCTTGGCAGATGGTTTCCCCCGTCTGATAGTTGTCATCAATGTTAATGGGTGCAAGTGCACGTGGTTGTGTTGTGTTTATATAGTGTGGCGCGTAGCAATATTACGGTTGTTGCTTTACACTGATGGAATTTTTACATGGTAATTGAGGTTCAAGTATAGCAAGCAAATTGCCTTAGACGGTACATTGGCTAATATAAGGACAACTGATTGGCATTTGATGTAGAGGCTTTCACAACAAGTCTTTTGTAGTGCATGGGTGTGAAAAAGTTAAGTTGCCTAATGCAAGGTTCAAGTGGATACCCTAGCATGCTTCTCTTGAAAATTGTATGCAGTTGCAACCTCATGTTGTGTAGAAATATTGCAGTGTTAAGTGCTCTTGATAAATGATATAACAAGTTGAGCGCTTTGCAATGCTTAATTTGATGCAACCATGCTAAGAGATTTTTTGTTATATGGTTACACTCTTTACCGTTGTGGGCTCTTATGTGTGAATGTTGGACTCTCTAGTATCATTTGTCTTTTAAAGTAGTAGACTTGACACTTATGCTTACTTTTCCAGTGCAAGCAACTCACATGATAGTCCCACTTTCCAGTGCGGATGTTAAACACATCAAAAGATAAAAAATGTGGCAAGAAGTACAACCAGTCTAGTGAAGGTATTACCTGAAGCTTTGGGACAAAAATCCAAGCACGTTGGTGCCCAAATTTCCCAACTCAAGACTCTTTTGCTAGCTGGAAAGCATGTCTGTTACTTGGTTGTGTTGAGATCATTTTGCCCAACTGTGCCATGCTTCTTGCAGCTATTTCAGTGGTTGGCTCAAGGTTGATGCTGGTGTTGGCATTACAAGAATCACTTCAAAAGTTTATGCAATTTTGGTTCTTGTAATTGGCAAGCTTATACCTTTGCTTTAGCTTTTGGCATGCGGTGGTGCGTATGGTTTCTTTTTTCTCTAGGCTTGTTGAAAATGCTAAAATTGGTAGTCCTGTAGATGTAGATCTTTTTGTTGTAGTCTCCATGGTTGGCATAACGTTACCTTTGGCTTTTTCTTCTAGATCTTCATTGGACTGGAGCATGTAGCTTCTACGCTTTGAAGTCTACTTTGAACTTCTTTGTGGTTCTTTGGCACCCATCTCTTTTGTGCTGGCTTTTGGCCTTGAGTTCTTTGATGCGATATTGTTGTTGGTACAGCTAGAAGCAACATTGATGGCTTGACTTTGGTCACCATTTCTTTTGTGTTTTTTGCATTATTTGCTATTTTGGTCTTTGTCTAGGTCATACTACCCTTGGTGCCTACTGTGGTTTCTTTGCCTTAGAAATCCATATTTGGCTCTCAATTTCATAGTATCCCTGCGCTTGCAATAGCATTGTCAAAACCCATCTTTTTTTAGTCTAAAAGTGCTATATGTAACACCTTGGTTGTTGTCTTGGTCTTTGTTGAGTTGGTTGTCTTGGTTTTGGTTGCATCACAGCTTTTGCTAGTGGTTCAAGCTCTAGTGTTGCTGTTTAGATGCTATGTCTTGCATTGGCTAGGTTTAAAAAAATTGCAGAGTTATCTTAATCAAAAGAAGACCTATGTTTGCATATCCATTCTCTACCAAGAAAAAGGTAATCCGCACTAGAATTGGATTCCAATACATAGAGCTAACATATTTCTTTGTGTCCTTTGATAATCAGTGGAATTGAGACCATTGCTTCGCAACTGTTATCTTTGTT
Source organism: Rumohra adiantiformis (assembly GCA_033807815.1). Classification (NCBI taxonomy): domain Eukaryota; kingdom Viridiplantae; phylum Streptophyta; class Polypodiopsida; order Polypodiales; family Dryopteridaceae; genus Rumohra; species Rumohra adiantiformis. The sequence goes on along the minus strand of JAWWVC010000014.1, from coordinate 5,600 downwards.
AGAAAAGCTACTCAAGATGAATGAAGTTTTCAACTTTGGTAAATTTCCTAGCTTCTTGTAGACTTCTTCAGACATGACATTTAGATCCGCTCCTATGTCAAGAATTTTGATGCAAAAGTTTTTTGGCTCTTTGAGGCCAACTTGCAAAAGCATGGGTGGTACTTGACCATCCTCATTGTTTGACTTTGCTGCTACACTTGATATTTGAAGTCTACGAGCTTTTGCTTTTACTGCTCTTTCCTTGGCTTCTGCTTGAGTTGACTCCCTCATTAACAGCTTTGCTATTTCTCTACTCTCTGCTACATGCATTCTCTCAAGCATTTCTTGCGTTATAGATTCATTAAAGCATTCAATCAACCACCATTAATGAAATTTGCCATGGGTTCATCTTCTAGCATTTCTAAGCATATGGCTCATCTTGTTGTCATTTCATTGATGACCAGACCTAATCCGTGCATCTTTAGCTTGCGTTTATGTTTCTTGAGAGTATACGCTAGCACTAAGTCTCTTTGGATAAACACTTTTGTCCTCACATTCTTATCCTACCAGGGTTTTTGTCTCCTTTTTTTAGCATATATACCAATGATAGCATTTTTGCGCTCTTCATCAAGCTTTTATAGCTTGTCTATGTGGCAAGAAAACTCATGTTCTCTCTATTTGAGATTGTTTGGTACCCTCAAAGTTGGTATTAAGAAGTCAATGGGAAGTATGGTGTTCAGCCCAAAAACAAGGTCGTACTGTGATGTACCTATCGATGTTTTAGATGTTGTGCAATACGCCCAAATGACGCTATGCAACTTTTGCTGCCACTTACTTTGTGATTTCTAAAAACATTTGTCAAAGCCATGCAAAGTACCTTGTTGGTGCTTTTAACTTGTCCATTTGCTTGAGGATGATATGGAGCTGATTTGTGGTGAATCACCATAAATTCTCCAAGTAATTACTCAATCATCTCATTGATAAGATGTTTTCCTTGATTGCTTACAAGCTTTATTGGCAATCCATACCTTGTGAGCTTAGCAGTAGTACATGCGTTGTTCTTGATCACAGTCTTGGCTTCAACCCATTTAGTGAGATAATCCGTTGCCACCAGGATATACTTAGCATGTGTGCCTTTTGCAAGTGGTTTGATTGGCCCCACAAAGTCTAAAACCCATTTAGTAAATGTTGTTGTGCTCATGATTGGCCTAAGAGGAATTTGATCAAATTTGTTTGGCACCTTAGTGTGTTGGCAGACTTCACAACGTTTCATAAATTTCTTTGCATCATGTTTACTAAAGACCGACCATAAAAGATTCTTCGTCATAATATTGGCACCAAAATGCCCACTTCCTATGTCTGCATATGCTTGATGCAAAATTGAAATGTATTCATTTTTGCAACACACAAATGTAGTTGGCCATCCTTGCCACGTTTATAGAGTTGTCCTCCCAGCAAGGTATACTGCCCAGATTCTATTGTCATCTTTCTTTGCGTATGCTTTGGCACGTCATCACTCATTCTTCCCTTTTCTAGGTATAACACTACCTTTGTACTCCATGAAGGAATTGTTTTTACTTGGTACACAGTTGCATTGGGATACAACGACTGTTCTTTGCATTGAGGGCATGTTTTTGCCACATAACTTGAGACATATTGGTGCATGCAAGGCCACCAATGACCATTGCACAACACTCAACAATACATTCCTTTCCTTGACAAATGCTGGCTTGAAATACTCACATGAGCTTCAGCCACCAAATCTATGTATTTGTCTGGGTTAGCAACCAAGCGTAAAATCTCGTTTGCTCCCAAGTAGTAAAGTCTTCCACTGAAATCTTTTGCAGGATTCCCAAAAAATTGTGCGAAAAGTTAGATCAGTTATCTTCTCTTACCAGAGTGTATTAGACAAGAAACTAGCTATGCACTCACTCTAGCGTAGTATGGACTCTATGTTGAATAAAGTCGCATCTAGGAGGTCATTGTCTACCCCCTCCAGTGCTTCCTTGATAGGAAATTTGATCAAATGGTCCACTCGTTGATGAGTAGACCCTTTTTTGACCACTACCATGAAATCAAATTCTAATAAAATAACAAACCATTGTACAATATACGCTATTAAGCAAGGTTTTTTAATGAGAGATAGAGAAGAGCCTGATGATTAACATAAAAAGCAAAGTGGTTTGCCAAAAGATAATGGCAAAATCTCTTCAAAACATAGATCATTGTTAGTTTCTCTTGTTTTGTTGTGGTGTAATTATTTTCAGCCACATTTAGCTATCTACTTGCATAGGAAATAGGGAAAACCACCTTGAGATCACCTAGTTGGATAAGAATTGAACCAATTGCAAACTGGACGCATCAATGTGCACATGAAATTCTTTATTGTAGTCTCAAGCTTTCAATATTGGTGCAATGACTAAGATTGCCTTCAGCTTCTCAAAAGCTATGTTGCATCCCTTGGTCCATTCAAATACTACCAACAAAGCATATGATGGTTGTGCAATTGCAGTATACATGTATATGAATTACAAATAATATCCACAATGGCCAATGAAATACTACACTCCTTTTGGGTTTATAAGACATGAAAGATCAACAATTATGCTAATCTCTTCCATGTCCATAGAAATATCATTATGAAAATATCATTTTTCGATACTATATGCCCTAGTATTTTTCCCTGGCATACAAAAAATTTACATTTCTCAAGATTCAAATTGATCTTGTAGATTTGACAACATTTGAACACCTTTTGAGATGCTTAACCTGCTCTTCTCACTCTGTCAAGTGTACGTGAAGATCATCCATGAGAAATTCCAAGGAAATCTCACAAGTATGCTTTGAAAGCATGTGTCAATAAGCATTGGAATAAGGTAGGTGCATTGATCATACCAGAAGGCATGACGCAATATGTAAATATTTTCCATTCCGTTGCAAATGCTATTTTGTGTTGATTGTTCTCTACAATGGAGACTTGATGTACTACCCAAAAAAATCCATCCAACAAATTTTTGGCTTTTCTTTCTTGCTACCCTCTCTAATACATGCTTTGTAATAGGGAGTGGATAGTTGTCTCTCACCGTGATTGCGATTACTTGTTTTAGATTTACACACACTTAAAGTTTATCGTTCCTTTTTGGGACCACCACAATTGGTAATACCCACTCTGTATGCTCAATTTCATTGATAAACTCTGCATCTAAGAGCTTATCAATTTTCTCCTTGTTCTTTTAACCAAAATTATCATTATATGTGTAAGGTCTTAGCATTCATGGCTTTGCATTCTTTCTTAGGAGTATGGTATGCTGACAAATGGCAGGATCAACACCTTTGAGATTCTTGTAGCTCCAGGCAAAAATATCCTTGTATTCCTTCAAGGTGAAAATCAATAGCATTTTCTCTTTTTTCTTTTAAATTTGTAGCACTGTATACAGAACAAGGTTCCTCTCTTGATTTTGCTAGATCAACCTTCTTTGCATCCTCTAAAACGTCGTAGGATTCTTCCATTGTTGTTGGTTTTACTCTTGAGGTACTTGAAGCACAATTTTTCTGTCCTCAATGGTATATTTCTTGAAGTTTGATGGGATGCTGATGGCATCATCTTCCTTTCCTCACTAATGTCCTTGGATTTTTTCTACTTTCTAGTGACTTTTCAAGGCTTCACTTGCAATCCTTGAATATGGCATTTTGCTCAATTCACTTTTGGGTTTTTGTTTGTTTCCTTTTTTTTTTGCAAGCTTTCCCCTAAAAGATATTGTCTCTACTAGGGATTGAGCTGACTGGCTTTTTCCCCGCTTTGATTTCATTTTAAACCTGCTTCTGTTTGATTGTCATTTGTTTATGGATTGCAGAGTTTTTTTCCAACATTGTGAGCCTTGATGCAATCTGTCCCACCCACAAGCATCAAAAACTCTATTGATCCGACTATCTTTTATGTCCCTTGGAATGCCTTTGTTTCTTTTTTTGTTCCTTGCGTTGTTTTGTCCTCAATGACTTCATCTCTGCAAGTGAAAGTCCTAACTCTATCGGCTCTCTTACTTGCTACAAAAGGCGTACCATTTTAAGCTTAGATTTAGGCACAATTTCTTCACCATCAAAATTTGCTATCTCGTTTGATAAGTATCTTGAATCATCTGTTGGGCCTAAAGCTTGGCTCTCCTTTGCCACACTGACATTGGTAAGTGTGAAAGCTTCATCTATCAGCCACAAATTATCTTTCTCTGACGCACATTTTATTAAGTTGACTATGCAAATGGAAATGATGTTGTATCCATCCTCGTCAAAAAATTGTGATCCTTGTGGCAATGCACTGTTATAGTAGACAATACATGCATCCACCTGTGATCATCTAGCGTATGTTCTAGAAAAGGAACTAGATAGTATTCCTTATCCTTCAATAGTTTATCCACCATCCTGGTATCTTGTTCTAAAACCTTTTTGCTTGGGACTTGAAACATCCACATATTCTCAGGATAAAAACTTGCATCCTTAGAAGCTGGTGTCAAACCCGATAAAAATGAGTCAAACTCACATTCCTATAAGTGAAATCTAAAAGATTCACTCTTGTTGCTACATTATCGTGTCTCAGGTAGAGGTAGTTGTACACCTAGTTTTTTATCACTTTCATTTGCCTCTTAAGGACGGCCTCAAATAATTTCATAGTTGGGATTGTGACTAAAGTCAAGTATAGCAAATGAATGCTCAAACTTGATCTTGCAAGTCTCAATCACAACATTTTTTGACAGCCCCATTGGTTGCTCTATGCTTCTATCTGTCAATTGCAAATCTATTTGCACTTTTTGCAGGGCCCTCTTGCCCCACTTTTCCTAGGTAGCTTTTGTTGCTATATTGATGCCTGCTATCATGTCAAGAATGGCTAAATCCTTAAATCTTTCCATCATAATGAGAAGCATATCATTTCCTCTGTCACATCTTGGTTTACCATATTTATTTCCCTTATTTAAGGGAACCTTTTCAATGACACTAGTAGCTTTTGGAAGGTCTAGTTTGGGCCTATTTATGTCTATGTTGTACCCTTTACTTAGCAGCATCTTGGACACTTATGCCCACATCTTTGGCTCAACTTTGAGAAATCTATCAACGATAATGTAGTTGTGACTAGTGCAAAAAAGACAGCATGCAAATTCAATGTGTCTTTTCTTTTCGGCACTATTTCATTTGATGATGGAAGCGGCATGACTACTATGTCAGCCTTTGTAATGCCTATGTAAGCTGGCATTGTCACTAATGTGCTGACTTGATTGAGGCAAAACCTCTAAATAAGAGATTTTGAAAAATGAATAATTGAGAAAGGTGCTAACCCTTGCAACATGTCATTCTTTTCCTTCAAATCTTACACTTCTTGCCAAAGTTCTTGAGCAATTTCATTTTCAAGCTTCAAAATTTTTTCCACCCTTTTGCTTGCATTTCTTTGCTTGCTCCATACAACATCTACCTCTTCCTCCAAGATGTTTGGTATATTCTCTAAAAGAGATCAATGCACTAGGTTTCTAAAAGAGGCCCTCAACTTGTAGAGATGCTACCTTATAATCTGTTTCTATTTTGAACGGGTTGTGATTGTATGACATTGATGACCCCCAATGTCATTTTTGGTGTTT
>JAWWVC010000013.1:0-12402 GCA_033807815.1 Rumohra adiantiformis | reverse complement strand
AGGGCACATCTATGTCTCTTTGCCTCCATGTGCTTGCCTTCAAAATTCAAACATACTAAATATATCTAGTACTACATAATAAGTTTACTTCTACTACATAAAAATGTTCTATCTTGCGCAATGTTGGGACAATAATTGAAGTGTGGCCCATAGGGTCTTGTCCCAATATAGTCCCAGTATTGCACAAAAGTAGCCTAGACGTTTGAAGAAAATGACCCTTTCTCTTATAATACTAGGGCAAAAAAGGTAAGATCCGAATTTGCTCTTGGTACTAGGCCCAATAAATAACGAAAGGCAAGGAGAAGATCCCATCATTGCACAGCAATGGGATCAACACCAGCATCTTGCGCAAAATAGAATCTATTATGAAGGAAGAGGAGCATCCCATCACACCATACTAGGATGCTTTCATGTAGTAGTATTGAGCCAAATGAACCATTTTATGTAGCAACAAAAACATCCTATCGCGCGTAGTACTGGGATCTTCTACTACATCCCAATACTATGTGAAAATGCACAAAAAAGAAGAAGAAGACAAAAATCAAGACTTTTGTAGCATTACGACTATGTGAAACAAATCAAATAACTATAGAAAACATTGCAACTTGAAATTTTGGGGGAACATAGTTAGAAAACGCTTTGGAAATGCTTGAAATGCCTTGGAAAATGCTTGACAACTTTGAAGAGCAAACGGTTGGATTGAGTTGATAGGGCTGCATTAAGCAAAATGGAAAAATAGTTATCTTTTTATAGATAAGTGTCTTAAGTTTGCGTCCATATAATAGCAGGCATCCATACGCGTCAAAAGAAGCAGAAGTAAATGTATTTTTTTAAAGTTGTTGACTTCAACGGCTATATTTCTTGAGTTTTTGCTCCTTATATATTATTTGGTTTACTTGAGCTATTTCTAGACCATTTTTGGGCTATCACTTTTCTTTTTTATATAACCTTTGAGGCCTAAAACATTGTTTTTAGAGCTTCTTACATTTTTAACTTTTTTGTCTAAAGCTTCTTTCCTTTTTAACTTTTAACCAACGGTCATCTCTCTCGAATATGAGTAGAGCCCTTTTTTCCTAAAATCAAGGTTACCTAGAGCTCTAACAAAAGCACTTGACGCCCATTGTACCTAGATCTCTAATAAAAATGTATAGGACACTTCTTTCTAGTAGCTAGGAAAAATAAGCAGTTCTCCAAGCCAAAATTTGGTTTTTCTCCCACGGCTTTGAGACGTAAGCCTAGTATCGCGCAAGCAAAATGCTCTTCTTTAATCACAATGAGCTCTCCCTTGCAAAGTACTTGCATGGTGCAATAAGGCCTTAAACCACAAATGTAGGCCCAATTTTGAATGAAAAATGTCTTGCAAGGAGGTTGCCATTGCAAAATACCTAGGACGATGTGGTTCCCTACTACTATGCAACTAAATCCATTGCTCCCTCTTGCAAGCAACTCCCCATTGCATAGTACCGAGAGCAAGGTAGTGTAACATCACTGTACAAAGAAAATCCAACATTCCCTCTTGCAAGAAGCTCTTCCTTGCAAAGTATCGGGACTACGGTCTTGGTGATGTCTCGCTACTTCTCAAAAAAGTGCTGCTCCTTCTTGCAAGTAGATCTCCCTCACTTAGTACCAAGGCTTTTGCCTTGGTAGTGTCCCACTTGGTGGTGTTCAACTATTGCGTAAAAAAAGCATTGCTGCTCCTCGCAAAACCCAGCCTCCCTTGTGTAGTAACTAAACCAAAATCTTGATAGTCTCCCAGTACTATGCAAAAATAGGATATCCATAGGACCTTCACAACTTCTAGCTTAGTACTAGAGATTTAATTGTGTCTATTTTTGGTTGTATCCATCAACTCAGTGCACAAAGGAAATGGACCAGACAAAGAAAACAAAAAGGAAAATAAAAAATGTTCCTATTGCAAAGATTTGCTACTCAAGGTACTCGAGGTGATGCTCAACCCAATGAAAATTTGCCTCCACAAAGAGGTAAGACAAATGTTGTGAAGCCTAGGATGACAAAGAAGATGTATGCTTACGGTTTGGCTTGTCTTAAAGAGATAAGAAGGGCCAAAGATTTGGACATGGCAATTAAGAGGCTTCCTTATAAGAGACTTGGCAGAGAGAGATTGCAAAGGAGTGAAAGATTGCTATGATGTGGCAAAAAAATGCCTTGGCCTATCTAGAGGAAACTATAAAGTATTTCTTGATGGTGACACTTATCTTCTTGTGGATCATGCTTGTAGGGTAACATTAATGGAAAAAGGCCTTATTGTGCTTAGAAAATCAAGATATAGATTTGGCCATGTGCTACACCCCCTTCCTTTAATGGATTTAAAGGCATCTAATAATTTGAGTATTCCTCCAATGAGAGAACCTAAGGAGAGAATTCAAGTTGAAGGCAATTTTAATGAACATCCTAGGGATGCTAAAAAGCATAGAGTTCAACCAAAAACACAAAAGAGAATGACAGAGAACCTTGAGCATGCTGAGGATAATGTACTTCAAAATCTTGAAGAATGTGATGATAGGAATTTTGTTGTGAAGTACTTCTCAGATGTGGACCCCTTACACAGAGAAGACTACAACACTATAGATAAAAAATATGTGCATATTCTCAAGAACAAGATCAAGGAGATAAATGACTCTATAATTTTGATTGTCATGTGGTAGCATGCATGCATTTTAAATATTAGAAGTTTCAAAACAAATGAACAATTTTTAATCTTTTTTTTTCTTATTTCCTTTTAGACTTATGGTGCAAGCTTTCAAGGATGAAATTTAGCTAAAATTGTACATCTTAAACTCCTCAACCTCTTACTATTTATGGACTAAGGAGGTTCCTAGTAAGAGCCTTTGTCATTGGCTTCAACCTATTCTGTTTGAAAATATTGAGCTAATTTGGGCTCCATATAGTGAAGAGCAATAGACTTAATTTTTTAATGCTTTAAAATAACATTGAAAATCAATCATTAAATAATGTTTTTTTGCGCATAGCTCACATTGGAGTCCTATAGCTATGCATTTTGTTCAAAAGGAGTGCTTCTTTTTAAAATATCTAAGGAGACCACAAAAGATTGCTAGGTTCTATGATACATTTCACCTCATTTTATAAATTTTCTCTTTCTTTAATCAACTCATTTCCTAACTTTTATTTTGCTCTTTTTTAGAGCTGCTAAAAGGCTCATGTTGTCCTTAAACAATGTCCTTCAGTTGAACCACCACTCAACAATTCAAAGTTTGTGCAGTTGCTTATGAGTAATCTATAATCATGCGTATGAGTTTTTTTTGAATGATATTTATCTTATAATCTATGTATTTCTTGTACACATTTGATGCAGCTTGATCCACATAGTGGTGGTTAAAGGGTTATCAAAAATGCTCAAAGATTCATTGAATTTACATATCTTAATAGGAATCAAGACATTAAGGTAGTGCACTATGCTGCTTTTGACTAATGACAAGCTTGTTTTCTTGCATAATCTTAAAGAGTGTTTTTGTTTTATGCACAATTTGGGCTGGATTGTTATATTAAGAAGCACATGTGATTTCTACGATCTAGAACTATATTGTCAATGCTCAACAATAAAATGCCTCTTGAGTGAGAAGAGGAGGAAAGAACCTTTAAAAATGTAAGGGAGGTTTAACCACCCAAAGAGAACCGGTCATGGAGTTATTAGGTAAAGGAATACATATCCAAGGAACTTACAATGGTAAGAAAAGGGTGGTATCATATAACACATATAAAAATATATTCTTTGATCTTCCAACTCTTTAGGGAGAAATAAGAAAGCTTTAAAATCTTTCTCATGGTGAGGCAAAAGGTATAGCAAAATTTGTGATAAAATTGCATGAGAGTGAGATTTTAAAAAATACAAAGTTGGAGAGAGTGTCTATTACTTTTATGATATATCTTTAGAGAAGAAAAGTTCAACACAACAAACAAACCCAAAAAAAAAAATCATAGGAAAAACTTTAGTGTGCAATCAGAAAAAAATAATTAGTGCCTTGTATCTTTTGAGCCAGAGAATAAGGACTTTGATATTATTCATTAAACTTTTTATCAAACCACTATACCAAAAGTTATCAAGTCCCAAACAAATTGAGCACAAATGGAAGTAGAAGGATTAGGAAATTGCAATGTCTAATGGAACATGGTAGGAGATCTTAAATTTCTTAAATACATGTATAATTTGTTGAAAAGGACTAGTACTAAGTGCCCTTGTATTTACTGTTTTATGAGTCAAGAAAAATACTTTAACTCAATATATTAGAATAGGGATCCTAATAGACATCTAAAAGATACAAATTTCTATTTTAGCTTGGATAGTCTGTTAAATGTCCAAACATGCACCCTACATGCGTTATGTTGTATTGGAGCAAAACTTGCTTACATACATTGGATTTTTTTTAAAGCTTCAACCTATAAGTCAAAGAGAGAAGACAATAAGTAAAGTTGAGGAGGATCTATCAAAAATAGGACTTCATGGTGATAATGTAGAATAAAAGTTAATCGCAGCAAAAATCACAAACAAGAAATGATGTCCCAAAAACACCATCTATAGGTGGTGTGAAAGCACAAAGATGTTCAAGATTTCATGGGAAATTGGGAAAAACTAATACAAGCCTTGGGGAGTCTTCTATTAATTATGAAATGTGGAAAAGACTTTATAATGCTATAAAAGATCATGGTGATGATGACCATGCTTGAAGTAAAAAAGCTAAAGTTTGGGAGGCACTAAATCAAGTTTTTGTTTATTGTAATTGAAAGCACTTCTTAGATAACAAAGTAGTAGAGGAAAAAAGACAACTCAACAAGTTTAAAGAACCAATGAAAGATACCTCCACAAATGTAGCTTTTACACATTACATGGTAAGTCCGTTTTAATGCATACCTTGACACTGAATGGTTATTTTTTCTTTCTAATTTCTTGATTCTTATTTGTTTCTATAGCACATTTTGTACAACCACACCCCTTGGTTTATAAAGCAATATGGCAGTTTGTCTTTTTAGGGTATAGAAGGAATGTAAAAGTCTCATTATCAAGCAAGAACAAGGTATTTCAAGCACACAAGAGATGGTGGATGCATGCATTATAAAAAACATTTACTAAAAGTATTTCAATGATTTCACTGCCAAATTTGGCATAGATCAAAGGCATTAGAGAGATCAGAGCTATATAAAAGCTCAATTGCTAGAAAATAAATACCACAATGTAGATAGAATAAGCAACTTCATATAATTCCTCCAAAACATATGCGTAAAATCTTTAATAGCGTGCAAGGGGACAAAGATCAGGGACCAGATGGATCTCATTGCAATGGGCTATCTCTATTTTATCCTCACGGTCTTCTTACTCTTGCCCTTCATCCCCATACTGTTCTACATCTTCTTGCCCTTGATCTATTTGTTGCTCTTCTAGTTACTCTTCTATTTTGTCCTTTATCTTCTCTAACTCTATTGGATCCTCCCAATCAGTCTCTCTTCTATATTTAAGAAACTCTTGCTTCCTATAACCTACTAGTAATGTCTTTGACTCAAACTTATGCATTGCTGCCAGCACATATGATGCCATGCAAGCAAAGTATCCAGTCCTACAGGCATTGAGTAATAGATGGTACCCAAATATACAAAATGAGTTAGCATTCTGTACCAAGATATTCCCAATATATCCAAGGCTAATGTGGTGAGAACCCAAGGCCTTTGAGAGAGCTTTGAATACTAGAAATCGTATGTCAAGAGTGTTGGATAATTTGGCTTGGTACACAATGAGAACCTCTTTGTTTGTTTTTCGTATGAGCTTACCAAGGCTTAAATTCCTCCCAAGTTTAATATTTTGCCTTGAGCCTTTTCCTCCACCAAGATAATCTCCTTCATGTACTATTTCAATTTGTAAATTCACAATTTTCTTGTGAATCACTTGTATATGCAGCCCAAAAGAAAATAAAAGAAGACAATGTATTTCATTTGAAAAAATCAGTTGATCTTGTTCCTTTGGAGATTCATCATCTTTAAGCATATGTTTTTTTGTATAGATTGATAAAGCTTAAGGGCTTGCACTGAATTGGCTTCCTATGTTGCTCCCTACGCATGGTTTCTATTTTGGTATTTCTTTAATCTTTAAAAACCTTCTCTTTTTGGAGGCATTGAATCTCATAATCAATGACCAACATACTCATAAGTGTGCCAACTTCATTTATATCAATCATCTAATTGCGTGTCTAAGCACTCTAAAGGATAGAGTGTCTGATGATCTATGAATCCTTTATCAGCCTGTGCCCAATGAACAAGCATGCCAAGATAATTATCCTCCCTAAGATCTAAAATCTATTGAATATCAACAAGAAAATAAAAGGGCATGTTATTCATCATGTATGTAGAGACAATGGCCATTGTTTCTTGAATTGGATAATTTTTATCATCAACCAAATCCAAGGAACACTCAGCCTTGGTTAAAAGTTTTGCTTTGAGCTTTGTAGTACTACGGAGGAAATTTGTCTGAATGCTCTTAGCCTCCTCTTGAAAATCTTCAACGTCCTCCTACATATTATTATTTTGATTTTATTCTCATCCCTCCTTTGGTTTTTCTTCTTCAAAATCAATTCATATATGTAATCAAAACAAGCAAAGTCTTTCATCATATTTGACAAGCAAAAATTGTCTCAATAATGCCATTAATAAGTTACAATTATTTTTGTCACATAATCTTGTAAAATCAAGACCTTTTGCTTGAAGTGGAATCTTTCATTCCTATCTCACTAGCTATGTCAAGTAAATGCACATACTTTACTCCATCTTGAGTCACATAAGAGCACTTATAAACACACCAATCAAAATGATTGTATATTTCTTTGAACCTAGGAAGTACATGTGTTGATTAGTTCTAATAGATAAATAGGAAGGTTTCAAACAACTCTTAAACATGAAAATCTTAAAGCCTTGCCACACTTGTAAAAAAAATCAAACAATCCTTTATTTGGTGTCTCTTCAACATATTCAGTAATGATAATCAATCTTCTTTTTTGGGCTCTAGATAAAGATAACTTAGGATCTTCTTTTGATTTTGAAGACTAAAAAAATTGGGCATGTACATGTCTTTTGGCCTCCATGTTTTTCCCTTCAAAATACAAACACACTAAATGTATCTAGTACTACACAATAAGTTTACTTCTACTACATAAAAAATCTCTATCTTGCGCAATGTTGGGACAAAAATTGAATTATTGCCACGGGGTCTTCTCCCAATATAGTCCCAGTACTGCACAAAAGTAGACTAGACTTTTGAAGAAAATGACCCTTTCTCCCATAATTCTAGGACAAAAAAGGTGAGATCCAAATTTGCTTTTGTTACCATGCACAATCAAGAATGAAAGGCAAAAAGAAGATCCCATCATTGCACAGCAGTGGGATCAACACCAGTGTACCATCACACCATACTAGGATGCTATCATGTATTAATATTGAGCCAAATGAACCATGTAATGTAGCAAGAAAAACATCCCATCGCTCGTAGTACTAGGATCTTCTGTTACATCCCAATACTATGTAAAAATGCACAAAAAAAAAGAAGAAGACAAATCAAGACTTTGTAGCACTACGACTATGTCAAGCAAATCAAATAGTTAGAGAAAACATTGCAGCCAAAAATTTTGGGGAAACATACTTAGAAAACGCTTGGGAAATGCTTGAGATGCCTTGGAAAACGCTTGACAACTTTGAAGAGGAAACCGTTGGATTCAGTTGATAGGGCTGCATTAAGTAAAATGGAAAAATAGTTATCTTTTTATAGGTAAGTGTCTCAAGTTTGCGTCCATATAAAAGCGGGCATACGTACGCGTCAAAAGAAGCAAAAGTAAATGTAGTTTTTTTAAGTTGTTGACCCCAACGGCTATATTTCTTGAGTTTTCCCTCCTTATATATTATTTGGTTTACTCGAGCTATTTCTAGACCATTTTTGGGCTAGTATTGTGCAAGCAAAATGCTCTTCTTGAATCACAAAGAGCTCTCCCTTGCAAAGTACCTGCATGGTGCAATAAGGCCTTAGGAAATTACAAATGTAGGCCCAAATCTGCATGAAAAATGTCTTGCAAGGAGGCTGCCACTGCAAAATACCTAGAATGATGTGGTGTCCTACTACTATGCAACTAAATCTAGTGCTCCCTCTTGCAAGCAACTCCCCATTGCATAGTACCAAGACCAAGGTAGTGTTCCACTATTGTACAAAAACAATCCAACATTTCCTCTTGCAAGCAGCTCTTCCTTACAAAGTATTGGGACTGTGTTCTTGGTGATGTCCCACTACTACTCAAAAAAGCGTTGCTCCTTCTTGCAAGTAGATCTTCCTCACGTAGTACCAAGACTTTGACCTTGGTAGTGTCCAACTTGGTGGTGTTCCACTAATGCGTAAAAAAACATTGCTGCTCTTTGCAAAACCCAGCCTCCCTTATGTAGTAATGATACCAAAATCTTGATAGTCTTCGAGTACTGTGCAAAAAGAGGATATTTATACGACCTTCACAACTTCTATTTTTCTTAGTACTAGAGATTTAATTGTGTCTATTTTTGGTTGTGTTCATCAACTCATTGAACAAAGAAAATGGACCAAACAAAGAAAACAACAAGAAAAACAGAAAATGTTCCTATTGCAAAGATTTGCTACTCAAGGTACTCGAGATGATGCTCAACCCAATGAGAGTTTGCCTCAACAAAGAGGTAAGAAAAATGTTGTGAAGCCTAGGATGACAAAGAAGATTTATGCTTGAGGTTTGGCTTGTCTTAAAGAGATAAGAAGGGCCAAAGATTTGGACATGGCAATTAAGAGGCTTCCTTATCAGAAACTTGGCAGAGAGAGATTGCAAAGGAGTGAAAAATTGCTATGATGTGGTAGAAAAATGTCTTGGCCTATCTAGAGGAAGCTATAAAGTATTTCTTGATGGTGACTCTTATCTTCTTGTGGATCATGCTTGTAGGGTAACATTAATGGAAAAAGCCCTTGTTGTGTTTAGAAAATAAAGATATAGATTTAGCCATGTGTTACACCTCCTCCATTTAATGGATTTAAAGGCATCTAATAATTTGAGTATTCCTCCAATGAAAGAACCTAAGGAGAGAGTTCAAGCTGAAGGCAATTTTGATGAAAATCCTACGGATGCTAAAAAGCATAGAGTTTAGCAAGAAACACAAAAGAGAATGACTGAGAACCTTGATTGTGTTGAGGATGATGTACTTCAAAATCTTGAAGAATGTGATGATAGGAATTTTTGTTGTGAAGTACTTCTCAGATGTGGACCCCTTACATAGAGAAGACTACAACACTATAGATAAAAAATGTGTGCATATTCTCAAGAACAAGATCAAGGAGATAAATGACTCTATAACTTTGATTGTTATGAGGTAGCATGCATGCATTTTAAAGATTAGAAGTTTCATAACAAATGAAGCATTTTTAATCTTTTTTTTTTTTAATTCCTTTCTGACTTATGGTGCAAGCTTTCAAGGATGAAATTTAGCTAAAATTGGACACCTTAAACTCCTCAATCTCTTTCTATTTAGGAACTAAGGAGGTTTCTAGTAATAGCCTTCGTCATTGGCTTCAACCTATTCAATTTAAAAATATTGAGCTACTTTGGGCTCCATATAGTGAAGAGCAAGAGAATTAATATCTCAATGCTTCAAAATAACATTGAAAAGAAATCATTAAATAATGTGTTTTTGCGCATAGCTCACATTGGAGTCTTATTGCTGTGCATTTTGTTCAAAAGGAGTACTTCTTATTCAACTATCTAAGAAGACCACAAAAGACTGTTAGGTTCTATGTTAGATTTCACCTCATTTAATAGATTTTCTCTTTCTTTAATCAACTCATTTCCTAACTTTTATTTTGCTCATTTTTAGATCTGCTAAAAGAGTCATCGCTGTCCTTAAATAATGTCCTTTAGTTGAGCCACTACTCAACAATTTGAAGTTTGTGCATTTGCTTGTGAGTTATCTTTAAGCATGCGTATGAGTTTTTTTTTAATGATATTTATCTTATAATCTATGTATTTCCTGTAGACATTTGATGCAGCTTGATCCACATAGTTGTGGTTAAAGGGTCATCAAAAATGCTGAAAGATTTATTGAATCTACATATCTTCATAGTAATCAAGACATTAAGGTAGTGTAGTAGGCTGCTTTTGACTAATGACAAGCTTGTTTTCTTGCATAATCCTAAAGAGTGTTTTTAACTCCTCCTTGAATTTGGGCCAAGTACTCTTTTTGTGTTTCCATGCTGGGGAGTCTTCCGCTACTCTCATAATTCCATTATGTGAATGATTGCTTGCATGCCATGTGATGAGCTCCGCAGAGCTCTTACTCTTGAAATGTGTTAAAGACAAGGGATGATAAGAAAGTTCCTCAATACATTGCAAGGTATTGTGGATGACGCAACATCCCCTTCTTTGTATTGACACTCCCCACATTTAGTACAATGGGTAGCATATGCATGCTTATTACAAAATAGCATGCAATCATCTACATCCCCAATGAAGTGACATATGAGCAAGCAAATTGTCTATCTTTTGGCATTTTATGACCTTTTGGAAGCATCTTCAAAAGAAGCCTACATAAAAACATACCACACAATTTAATTTTGACTATAGTCATTTTAAACTACTATGCCTAATGTGAAGAGATACTTACTTGAGAAGTATATCAACACTTGTATTGCTCCATTCATACATCACTTGCAAGTTGAGAAGCTCTAAGGAGGCTCAAAGGACCAAGTAATATATCCCTTTATATAGTGGAGTGCATAGGCCATCAAGAAATATAGTGTTATCTTCCTTTGCCTCTTCTTGACATTGACAATCTTCTTTGCTATGTTCTTCCTCATTGTCAAAGATGTTCCGTACCATATCTTCTAGATGACTCTCGTCAAACACCACATGAGGGGCCATATAATTCTGTTGAGGATGTGCATTGGAGAACTAATTGTGATGTGGTAAAGGATTTACGATGTGATGGAGACTTTCTTGTCTCATTCTCTCAACCGCCCTTCTTTTCCCATGTCCATCAACCACACTCCAATGGGGTGCCATTTCAGTTGCTAATTGATGCCAGTCTTGTGATGAATAGCCTTCATCATCCCCTCGCCCATGCTTGCATGGATTCCACCACAAACCCTTGTCTTCTAGGTGCTTCAAACACACACAATGTAGGCGCGATATTGCCCCTTTACATTTTGTGAATGTGCATGGAATCTTATCCACTAGACATCTATTGTGTGCGGTACCCTACGCAAGATTGTCATCGTCCCATGTGTCCTTATCAACATAAAAATCACACATTCATATCCATAGCACATCACACACTTTCAATCAATCACACCACCAAAAAGGCCTAGAACTAGCTGTCAAGATTTTCTAAAAAATTCAGGCGGGAGGGTGTTTGGGATGGTAGCACGGGTATTCTGCCTCAAGAACTAGAAAAACCCTACATGCAGACCGTGCACGTTCTATTAGCATCTCCTCTTCTTCAAGCTCACCTTCACCCTTGCCCGCACCCTCTCAAGATCACCCTCTCAAAGACACACACACATTCAAGGCATGATTCTCCCTCTCTCCCTCTCTCTCTCTCTCACACACACACATTCAAGATTTTCTCTTTAAATCTCTCTCTTCTCTCTCTCTCACACACACAGACACACTTACACACACACATACACTCACATACACACACCCGCGCGCACACACAATTACGCACATACATGCACATACACACATACACACACACACACACGCGCACACACAAACACAAACACACTGACACTCACAATAAAAAATCCAACATTAGAAAAACATAATGTACTCTCCTCCATTCTTGCCAAACAATGGTAGCACGACAATGGTAGCAAGAAATGGTAACAATGCAATGATAGCACCGCTATTGCTATGGCAATAGGTTTAGGGATGGAGCTTGCATGTTTTTATACACTTTTAGGTCTTTTTCCAAGTCTTTTTTAAAGTCTTTTTCAAAGTCTTTTTAGCACATGCACACACGCATACGCACTCGTACACACACGCATACGCACACACACATGCACATGCACATGCATACGCACATGTATATGCATATACACACGCATAACATGCATATGCACACGCACACGCACATGTACATGCACATGCACATGCACATGCACATGCATACGCACATAAATGCACATGCATGTATGTAGTTGTTGCGCTTTAGGGACTAAAAGAACCGAGAGCAGTATGGACACATGCACACGCACACGCACACACACACACACATGTACATGCACATGTACACGCACATAAATACACATGCATACGCACATAAACGCACACACTCGCACACGTATACACACACGCATAAACACACACATACACATACGCACTCACACAC
>JAWWVC010000012.1:0-18924 GCA_033807815.1 Rumohra adiantiformis | reverse complement strand
ATGCTATAAAAGTAACCCCGTTTATGAAAATTATTATCTGAATGGGAATCAAGAAAATTCGAAGTTAGAAATACTTATAAGTATAAATAGTAAAATACTTATAAGTATAAATAGTAAAAGTAAATTACTAAAAAAATTGATACGGAAAATAAATAAAAAAAGAGATAAGAAGAAATTCGTCCGCCCCCTACATATCTGATCCCCTCTCCTACAAAGAAACTTGTAACACCAACCCCATTTGTAATCGCATCAATTACTCGTCTATCAAAAAAATGAGTTAGTTTGGCTAGTCCTCTTATACCCCTAGTTAAGGCCATTACATAAAAAAAGTCTATGTAACCACGATTATATGACCAATTGTATATCACATTTATTATTTTGTCCCAAAAACTTCTTTTAAGACCCATTTTTACAAATAAATTTATTAAGTGCAAATTCTGGAAAGATGAATAAATAGGCCTATATAAAAGAGACGCTATAACTATTCCGAAATAGGCTATACTGACTGAAAAAATTGCATTTTTAAAAAATTCATACCAATGAAAAGAATTGTTCGAATTTTGATGTAAAAGATTTATCGATGGAGTTAACCATTTCGATAATATATCCAAATCAATTATTCCTTGATCGAAAGGAATTCCTATGGATCCAACGAAAAAAGTAAATAGGACCAATACAAGCAGAGGCAATAGCATAGTATTGTCGGATTCATGGGGATACGAGAAAGTGTCTTTATTGTCAAAATGAGTAATAGTAATAAAGGGTTGCGTCATGTTTTTTACATTTCCATCAATTGGATATGTCTTCTTCGAAAATAAAGAATCCTTTTCATTATTATTTATTGTTGATAAACAATAATTTTTTTGAATCGTTTTCGATCCTTCTTTACCCCATAGACATATTGAATAGAACGAGCTAGTTTTTTTACCACTGTAATTTTGAAAATTAACATTTAAATGTCCTTCAAAAGTAAGTAAATATATCCGAAACATATAAAATGCAGTGAATCCTGCTGTGAAACAAGCTATTATCGCGAAAATCGGTGAATACAACCAACTATCATTAAGAATTTCGTCTTTTGACCAAAAACAAGCAAGAGGTGGAATACCACAAAGAGAAAGTGTACCTAATAAAAAAGAAGTTTTTGTAATTGGCACATATTTTGTTAAACCACCCATAACAACCATGTTCTGACTTTTCTCGGGAGAATATCCAACAATGGATTCCATTGAATGAATAATTGATCCGGATCCTAAAAACAATAAGGCTTTCGAATAGGCATGAGTGATCAAATGAAATAAAGCAGCTCGATAAGACCCCATTCCTAGAGCTAACATCATATAACCCAATTGAGACATTGTAGAATAAGCTAAACTTCTCTTAATGTCTTTTTGAGCAAGAGCCAAAGTAGCTCCTAATAGCACTGTTATTATACCTATCAAAGAAATGAGATTCATTATATAAGGTATGACTGTGAAAAGAGGAAGAAGCCGAGCTACAAGAAAAATGCCTGCTGCTACCATAGTAGCAGCATGTATAAGGGCCGAAATGGGAGTAGGCCCCTCCATGGCATCAGGTAACCATACATGAAGGGGAAATTGTGCGGATTTAGCAACTGCACCGACGAATAATAGGGAGGCACACAAAGTAACAAATAAAGAATTAACCCCATTATTATAAATCAAGTTATTGAATATTTCGAACAAATCCCTAAATTCGAAACTACCTGTTATCCAATAAAAACCTAAGATTCCTAATAATAAACCAAAATCCCCTACACGATTAGTTACAAATGCTTTTTGACAAGCATTTGCCGCAATTGGTCGCGTGAACCAAAAACCTATTAATAGATACGAAAACATTCCAACCAATTCCCAAAAAATATGAATTTGTATCAAATTGGAACTAGTAACTAATCCCAACATAGAAATATTGGAAAAACTCATATAAGCAAAAAATCTCAAATAGCCTTGATCATGAGACATATAATTGTCACTATAAATAAGAACCAGAATTCCAATAGTAGTGATTAATATTGACATAATAGAAGTAAGTGAATCGATCAAGAGGCCGAACTCGAAAGAAAAATCATTATTGATGGTCCAAGACCATACATATTGATAGATAGAACTCCCATTTATTTGTTGAATAGACAGATTGACTGAAAAAATCATAACTATACTTAGCAATAAAACACTAGGAAAAGCCCACATACGACGAACATTTTTTGTTGCCGTCGGAAAAAAAAGAAGTCCCATTCCTATTAACATAGGAACTGGAAGTAGAGCTAAGGGTATGATCCATGCATATTGATATGTATGTTCCATAATAAAATCAAACTTTTTTATTCTTAATTAATTGTTTCCAATTCACCAGCTCTTATCTCTTTCGTAAGGAGTCAATCAAAAAATCAAGATATAAAAGAACTAAAATAGAGTTTTCAATTCTTATCTTATTCTTTCCAAAATACTTCAAATATTCAAACCAAGAAGTTACAATTGTTCAAATGATACGACCAAGTCACTATTGAAAAGTGACTACTTAGTTATTAAGTAAGATATTATGAAAATTTCAATCATTCCATTATTAGGATAATTTATATCCATAGAACAAGCATAAAGAATTAGACCAAAAACTGTCCTTGATTCTGATATGCATCATAGGATCCACCAACGCCAATAACTTGACTCAATAAAATGGTTATTTTAGTTAGTTTATTCGGAATCATTAATTAGTTCATTGTGGAACTGATTGATTGGCTTCTATTCCAATAAAACTAATTTCTGTTTATTGTTTATGGGAAACCCTATGATATTTCTCACTTCACATAGAACTAAAAGAAAAACATTACTAAAATTGATTTTATCAAGTCATATATTGTTTAACAGATTAACTACTAGTTTCATTCAAATTTGAAAATTTGAATTAAGGTGTACTCTCTCCTCGAGCTTGATCAATTAATAGAAAAAACATTAGAGTCTTTTTTATTAAATTAGGTAAGGGTTCTTAAGCTTTTCGATTGTTTTATTAAATGGAGTACGACGGAAATAAATGGAAATATGAATTGAAATCCCTTCTTTTGATTCTTTTTTATCAATGATAAGCAATTCAATTTCTATGGCAACGGATCTTATAGATATAGATTTGAATGAGGATAAGATAGAAAGGTATCAATCAGTACAAATTATTCTTTCTTCGGATATTGCATGTAATAGAAATAAAAAAAAAAATAAGGATGTGATTTTTTGACATTTACAGGATTTTTTTTTGTCCCTAGTGATACACACGTATCTACATTTTTTTCGATTAAAAAATCTTTAAAAATCTATGGAATCACTATATAGATAATGAATAGAAAGAAGATTCCTTTTTAACACTACATGTATTTCACATCCAACTATAGCAATGAGTAACCTCTGAATTTTTGAATGGCAGTTCCA
The DNA here is from genome assembly GCA_033807815.1 of Rumohra adiantiformis. Lineage (NCBI taxonomy): Eukaryota > Viridiplantae > Streptophyta > Polypodiopsida > Polypodiales > Dryopteridaceae > Rumohra > Rumohra adiantiformis. The sequence continues at coordinate 15,484 of JAWWVC010000012.1, read as the reverse complement.
AAAAAACGTACTTCTATGTCAAAAAAGCGTATTCGTAAAAATATTTGGAAAAAGAAGGGGTCTTGGGCAGCGGTAAAAGCTTTTTCGTTAGCGAAATCCCTTTCTACAGGGAATTCAAAAAGTTTTTTTGTGCGACAAATAACAAATAGGTAATCAAGCGTTGTAGAATTGATCTTACTCGATGAATTGGATAATGCAATTTATAATATAAGATGAATAATTTACATTAACTAAAACGAATGTTTTGAACTAACCAATATGAACCAATATGAAATGGAACTCACTGCTGTGGCATGTAGAATAAAAATTCTTCTGTCTACTGGATTCTAAAAACAGTCCTTATTTTTTTTGTTTTATTTGAAAACAAAAACAAAATAAGCACAAGATACAAACTTCCATTTTTCTTTTTATTAGGTTTTTGTCATTTCAGGGATGGGGATTGTCATTTTCCCCATCGATTCACTTTTCACAATAAGAAAAGTTTTCTTTATTTTTTTTTTTTTCTGAATCACTATTCCTTGAATCACTATATATATCCCCACTTTCGACCCAATCCATAAAAGCCTTTGTATCCAGTTAGGTCGAATTTATGTCCGAAGAATGCGTCAATTTTGTATGATTCAAAATGAAATCTATGTTTGGACTGGAGGATTGATCAAGATATATATATCTTTATAACTTTATATTTATTTAGAAATCTCTTTTTGGAAGTACAGTACAATTCTGATAGAAATTGAAATTCTTTTGTTATATGATATGTCCAACCAAAGATCTACGAAGATTGAATGGGTTTGCTAAATCCTAACATAAATTATGTATACAATAAGAATCCTAGTTATTAATAAAGTTTTGATACAAAGCTATCCAAAAAAATATTTTTTTTTATCCATGAAATCAGATAAATGAGAAATGAATCATTACAAAATGCAAATAAGATAGACAAAGGACAATTTTGAGTTCTATGCCTGGATTGAGGACAGAACTATATAGTTCTAGTTACAATTATTTGAATTGACTCTTTCAATGTCGACGATTTTATATGGATGTGCTATTATGATTTCGAGTAAGCCGCTATGGTGAAATCGGTAGACACGCTGCTCTTAGGAAGCAGTGCTAGAGCATCTCGGTTCGAGTCCGAGTAGCGGCATCTTCTAAAAGAGATACAATAAGTTCTATAATGAATTCAATTCCGGATTTCCATTCCGTAATTGAGAATTTAAAGACCCTCCTTAGGATTTTTTTATGATATTTTCGACCTTAGAACATATATTAACTCACATCTCTTTTTCGATCGTTTCAATTGTAATTACGATTCATTTGATAACCTTATTAGTCGATGAAATCGTAGGGCTATCGGATTCGTCAGAAAAAGGCATGATATCCACTTGTTTATGTATAACAGGATTATTAGTTACTCGTTGGATTTATTCGGGGCATTTACCATTAAGTAATTTATATGAATCATTAATCTTCCTTTCATGGAGTTTCTCCATTATTCATATGATTCCGTATTTTAAAAACCATAAAAATCATTTAAGCGCAATAACCGCACCAAGTGCTATTTTTACCCAGGGCTTTGCCACTTCGGGTTTTTTAACCGAAATGCATCAATCCGCAATATTAGTACCCGCTCTCCAATCCCAGTGGTTAATGATGCATGTAAGTATGATGGTATTGAGCTATGCAGCTCTTTTATGTGGATCATTATTATCAGTAGCTCTTCTAGTCATTACATTTCGAAAAAACATAGAGATTTTTTGGAAAAGCAATCATTTATTAATTGGGTTATTTTCCTTTGGTAAGATCCAATACATGAATAAAAGAAGCAATGTTTTAAAAAACATTGCTTTTCTTTCCGTTAGAAATTATCGTAGATATCAATTGATTCAGCAATTAGATCATTGGAGTTATCGTGTTATTAGTCTAGGGTTTATTTTTTTAACCATAGGTATTCTTTCGGGAGCAGTATGGGCTAATGAGGCATGGGGATCGTATTGGAATTGGGACCCTAAGGAAACTTGGGCATTTATTACTTGGACCATATTCGCGATTTATTTACATACTCGAACAAATCAAAATTGGCAAGGTGCAGATTCTGCAATTGTGGCTTCTATGGGATTTATTATAATTTGGATATGCTATTTTGGGGTCAATCTATTAGGAATAGGGCTACATAGTTATGGTTCATTCACACTAACATCTAATTGAAGAAACGACCTGACAAATATAATACATAGAAAGAACATATATAAAAAAAAACTTTTTGTATGTTTTTGAGAACCGTTTGAATCAAGTAGTGTAGTGATTCAAACGGTTCTCAAAAAAAAAACACCAAACATATCTGAAATTACAATTCAGTTCATATTTTTACTTAAGAAAAGTTAAAATAAGATCCCCTTTGTATTTTTCATTATACAACGAAGTCTTTTTGAAATCACAAGATTCTTTTATATCTTATTTATAATTCATAAAAACTATCTATAAAAGTAATTAGATAGAATAGCTTCGACCTTGTCAACTGATAGTGAGAGAACGAAATCCGGATAAATACCAATACCTATTACGGGTAGAAAGATAGAGATCGAAACAAATAGCTCTCGTGGTCCAGAATCAAAAAAAAAAGAGTTTGGAGCATTGAATAGCTTGTATCCATAGAACATCTGGCGTGACATGGATAATGAATAAATAGGAGTTAATATCATTCCAATTGCCATTCCAAAAGTAATTAGTATTTTTGGCATTAAAAAATATTTTTGGCTGGTAATTATTCCAAAAAAGACTATCAATTCTGCAACAAAACCACTCATTCCCGGCAATGCAAGAGAAGCCATCGAGAAGCTACTGAACATTGTAAATATTTTTGGCATTTGGATAGCTATTCCACCCATTTCGTCGAGATAAATAAGACGTATTCTATCGTAACTCGTTCCTGCCAAGAAAAAAAGTGCAGCACCAATAAATCCATGAGAGATTATTTGTAAAATGGCTCCATTGAGTCCCGTATCGGTTATGGACCCAATTCCTATAATTGTGAAACCCATATGCGATACGGAGGAATAGGCTATTCTTTTTTTTAAATTGCGTTGACCAAGAGATGTTGAAGCTGCATAGATTATTTGCATTGTGCCTACTATCATCAACCAGGGAGAAAATAGAGAATGGGCGTGGGGTAATAATTCCATATTAATCCGAATCAATCCATACGCTCCCATTTTTAATAAGATTCCGGCTAGAAGCATACATGTACTGTAATGTGCTTCTCCATGGGTATCTGGTAACCATGTATGTAGGGGTATAATCGGTGATTTGACAGCAAAAGCAATAAGAAATCCAAAATAAAATAGTATTTCCAATGCCACAGGATACGATTGATTAGCTGATGTTTCAAAATTTAATGTTGGTTCATTGGAACCATATAAACCCATACCCAGAACTCCCATTAAGAGAAAAATGGAACCCCCTGCAGTGTATAAAATAAACTTTGTAGCTGAGTAGAGACGTTTCTTCCCTCCCCACATGGATAGAAGTAGGTAAACAGGGATTAATTCTAACTCCCACATGATGAAAAAAAGTAAAAGGTCTCGAGAAGAAAATGATCCTATTTGACCACTGTACATTGCTAACATCAGGAAATGGAGCAATCGGGAATCTCGAGTAACTGGCCGAGCCGCTAAAGTAGCTAAAGTGGTGATGAATCCCGTCAGTAAAATGGGTCCTATGGAAAGTCCATCGATTCCTAATCTCCAGTGAAAATCAAACAAATTTATCCATTTATAATCCTCTTCCAGTTGTATTAATGGATCGTCCAATTGGAAATGATAACAGAATGCATAGGTCGTTAGAAGGAGTTCTAATAAACATATACATATAGTATACCAGCGAATCGTCTTATTTCCCTTATAAGGGAGAAATAAAATTAAAGAACCCGCAGATATTGGCAAGACTACAATTATTGTTAACCAAGGAAAATAATTCGTGGTAAAGACAAGATACATTTTGACCATAAAAACCCGTGCTCCAAAAATAATATACTTTTTATTTTTGGAGCACGGGTTTTTGTCGGTAAAAAGAAATCAAATGGATTCAAGTTGAGTTTTCTGTAACGTATCAATAAGCTAGACCCATACTACGAGTTGTCTCATGCCATAAATAAACCCGGACACTCAAGAAATCGGTTGGACAGGCGGATTCACATCTCTTACAACCTACACAGTCCTCCGTTCTTGGAGCAGAAGCAATTTGCTTAGCTTTACATCCGTCCCAAGGTATCATTTCTAATACATCTGTGGGGCAGGCTCGTACACATTGAGTACACCCTATACATGTATCATAAATTTTGACTGAATGTGACATTTGATCTATAAATTTTTGAACGTTATAAATTTTCGATCTAGTACTAGTTAAAGTAGTAAATGAATCATATATTTAGATACCAGACGAATCAATGATTTACCAGAATTTTTTTTTTCTAATCAATACTACTTCTGGATCTGTTCAGGAGAGAGAGCCAAGATACTTTGATTTCTTACCTTTTAGTAAACATGTTCATACATGTTGTACATACTAATTCAAATTGGTGAATATTCTTTATTTCTTTATTTACATGATTACTACTATTTATTCAACAAATTCGATTGATTGATACGAGTTGATTTTCTGTTACGATAAATTGACGAAACAATAGCAAGCCCAATAGCTGCTTCAGCGGCTGCAATAGCTATAACAAAAATAGAAAAAATGTCTCCTTTTAATTGTCGACTATCAAAAAAATCAGAAAATGTTACGAAATTTATATTAACTGCATTCAGTATAAGCTCAAGACACATAAGTGCTCTAACCATATTTCGGCTCGTGATCAATCCATAGATACCAATAGAAAATAAATAGGCACTCAAAACAAGTACATGTTCGAGCATCATTGACCAACTCCTCATCAATCTCGATTCATTTCATTTCAATATGAACAACAATTCAACCGATTCGATTGACTAGAATATAAAAAGTAGAATGTAACAAGTACGGAACAAAGGAAGGTATTGATAATAGATCGAACTAAAAGAATTTCTATTTTATACATGAACAATCTTCAACTAGAATTGAAGGAAAACGGATGTGATAACACAGAACAAAAGAAGTCCTTATTTATTTTATTCTCTAATCCTAAGTATTTCTTACTGACGAGCCATAGCAATTGCACCTATCAAGGCAACTAAAAGAATTATAGAAATGAGCTCAAATGGAAGAAAAAAATCTGTTGATAAATGAATACCAATTTGTTGACCATTACTTATCAAATCCTGTTCTATAATCTGGTTTGATCTTGTAGTCCAAATAATCCCGTACCATGACGTATCTAGGATAGTAGTAATTAGTGAAACAAAAATACTTGTACAAACCAGTGAAGTGACCCCATCTCCAACGGTCCAAAGATGGAAATCATTGTAATATTCTGAACCATTCATGAACATTACAGCAAATATGATTAAGACATTTATGGCTCCTACATAAATAAGGAGCTGCGCAGCAGCTACAAAATGGGAGTTCGATGGAATATGGAATAAGGATATACAAACAAGAACCAATCCCAATGAAAAGGCAGAAAAAATGGGATTGTTAAGTAATACCACTCCTAGACCTCCTAATATAAGACCTAATCCCAGAAATACTAAAAGAAAATCATGTATTGGTCCAGGTAAATCCATTATATGTAAAATAAGAGATAAATAAGTCGAAATTTTTCATGACTTTACTTTATTGACCTAATGAGGAAAAAGGAAGTTACCCTATTTTTTATGATACGTTCCTAATTGAACTAAATCTTAATGGAGCATGAATTGATGTAGATACGGTTATTGGACCAATCCCATTCTCTATCCCAAAGGATAGTTCGAAACTATATATTTAGAAATCATCACGGATATATGAATGTATTTTCAATCCAAATCAAGTCGTGATTCTCATCAATCAATAGTTAGGATTTGTAGTTATTGACCAAGCAAAACAAAAGAAGCCTCGCTTCTTTAGATCAAAACGGAACCTTAGTAATTTGTAATTGTTTTTGAATCAAAGGGTTTATCCATGTCTATTTTTATTTGAGTTTGAGGCGAATTCATAATTGTGCGAATTGTATAATCTCCAATTACTGACATTGGTAACCGACCCAAAGCAATTTGATTATAATTCAATTCGTGACGATCATAAGTGGAAAGTTCATATTCTTCAGTCATTGATAAACAGTTTGTTGGACAATACTCAACGCAGTTACCACAAAATATACAGATTCCGAAATCAATACTGTAATTAAGTAATTGTTTCTTTCGAATATAAGTTTCCAATTTCCAATCAACAACGGGTAGATCTATAGGGCATACACGAACACATACTTCACAAGCAATGCACTTATCAAATTCAAAGTGAATTCGACCGCGGAAACGCTCTGATGTGATCAATTTTTCATAAGGATATTGAATAGTTACAGGTAAACGGTTTGCGTGGGATAAGGTAATCATGAAACTTTGACCGATATACCTTGCAGCTCGTACTGTTTGTTGACCATAATTCATGAACCCAGTTATCATAGGGAACATATCGTGAATATCTATAAATAATTTGATGTTTTTTTTTTTCTCTTGTTTGAGAGAAGTCATGAATCTAGAATATCGTATTCCTTTACAATGAAAGGAGTTGGAAAGAAGTTGTCAATAATAGATTACCTAGAGAAATAGGTAACAGAAATTTCCACCCAAGATTTAATAGTTGGTCCATTCTCATTCTAGGTAAAGTCCATCTTGTTGCGATAGAAATGAACAGAAACAAATAAGCTTTAGCTAATGTAATAAAGATACCAATTGTCGTTCCAAAGACTCCACCTGTTTTATTTATTTCAAATAGCTCAGGAATGAATATGTACGGAATAGAGAGATTCCAACCACCCAAGTAAAGCACTGTTACAAATAATGAAGAAATTAGTAGATTTAGATAGGAAGCAACATAAAATAAACCAAATTTGATACCGGAATATTCGGTTTGATAACCCGCTACTAATTCTTCCTCTGCTTCTGGTAAATCAAAAGGTAATCTCTCACATTCCGCTAAGGAAGAAATTATAAAAACGATAAACCCTATAGGTTGACGCCACAAATTCCATCCCCAAAAACCATATTTTGACTGCGCCTCAACTATATCAACTGTACTTGAGCTGTTAGATAATCATAGTCGGTGATAACATCACTGTTCCCATCGCTATTACAGAACCGTACATGAGACTTCAGCTTCATACGGCTCCTCAAGGGCCACAAATAAATCTAAGGACCGGTTCATATTATCTCGATATGTTTGTAGGCTAAATAGAGTCAAGATGGGTCGGAGAGTCCCGAATTAGGCCAACGAAATTCTGTCTGCTATAATCTATAATAATAAATCAAAAAAGTGCTTCGGAATTGATCTCATCCTTTATAATTTCAATAATTAGAATTTGGATTGTTCAGTAATAACTTAATTCTTCAATAAAATACTCGTTGTATCAATAGATATTTCGACCCATCTCTTTCGATTACGAAAAAGAATTAGACATTACATTAGTTCATGAATCATAATAAGAATTCTATCTCTATGAAGGAAAGAAATAATAAAAAAGGATCTCTTTATTTCCTATTACAATTCCATTCCTTTCGCTCCTATTCTTCTTTCTCATAAAAAGGGACTCTAAAAAAAAAGTAAAGGATTACTTCGTTCCGGATAGTAATTTCTTTAATTAGTGGATAGGAGCATACTCTGGATCGGGATCGTGGGGAAGTACTACTTGATCATTTCTACCAACTTAAAGTCCCAATAGGATTCCTTTTATGCAAAAATATCCCTTTGCATAACTTACATTATCTCCATTACTAATCCTTTGTGTACCTTGGTGTTCCTAACTGTCCACTTATTTTTGTTTGATCCCAGGTATTCTAATACGTAGAATAGTAAAAACTCCATACAGTTGATCTTTTGCACCCGCTTCAAGCCATGATGACTAATCAACAAATCTTGGGGTGAACAGTTTCTACTGTTTCCTTCTGTTTCACTCTTGTACATAGGGAATGAGATTCAATCTTTTTACTGCGAAATTCTAAGCTGTTTTGTTTCACTCATATAACTATCTGGTTTAGTTCATTGACCCGAATGATGAACAAAAAAATGAAGATATCTATTCAATACATTCAACTTCTTTCCTAAAAAGAAAGGAAGGAAAGAAATAAATAAAAGTTCCTATTCCAACGAATCACACGTAGAGATATTGATAACACACATGGAGTTAATGGTATTTCATAACTAATTGATTGAGCAGCAGCGCGTAGACCACCTAAAAAGGAATATTTATTATTCGATCCATATCCTGACATAAGAAGTCCAATAGGAGCAATACTTGAAATGGCAATCCATAAAAAAACACCTATACTGAGATCGGCTAGAATAAGGTGATGGCCAAAAGGAATTACCGAATAACTTAGTAGAATTGATATGACTGCTATAGATGGTCCGATACTGAATAAACGAGTATCCCCTCTAGATGGGAGAAGATCCTCTTTGAAAAGTAGTTTGGTCCCATCTGCTAGAGCTTGAAGAATTCCCAAAGGACCGGCGTATTCAGGGCCAATACGTTGTTGTATCCCCGCGGATATTTCTCTTTCTAACCACACGATTACTAGTACCCCTATTGTGATTCCCGATACAGGAATAAAAATAGGAACAAGTAGCCATATGAGCCCATAGACCTCTTTTAAGGATTCCGATCTGGAAAAAGAATTGATAGCTTGTACTTCTGTTGTATCAATTATCATTTCAACGATCAACTTCTCCCATAATGATATCTATACTACCTAGTATCGTCATAATATCGGCCAATTTCATTCTTTTAACTAGCTGAGGAAGAATTTGCAAATTGATAAAACCCGGTGGGCGAATTTTCCATCTCCAAGGAAAAACACTCTGATCTCCTATTAGAAAAATCCCCAATTCCCCTTTTGGGGCTTCTACTCTCACATAAAGCTCTTGTTTCGACAATTCAAAAGTGGGAGAAGGCTTTTTACTAATGAATCGATATTCAAAATCATTCCATTCGGAATCCCTTGTTCTATCAAAGCGTCGGATTTCTAAATTCTCATAGGGCCCCCCTGGAATTCCTTCCAGAGCCTGTTGAATAATTTTTATGGATTCCGTCATTTCACTGATTCGTACTAAATAACGAGCTAATGAATCTCCTTCTTTTTGCCATTGGACTTCCCAGTCAAATTCGTCGTAACACTCATAATGATCAACTTTACGAAGATCCCATTGGATTCCGGAAGCTCGTAGCATTGGTCCTGATAAACCCCAATTTATTGCTTCCTCCCCACCAATAATACCCACTCCTTCAACTCGTTCCAAAAAAACGGGATTCCGCGTAATAAGCTTTTGATACTCAACAACCCCTGTTAAAAAATAATCGCAGAAATCCAAACATTTATCTATCCAGCCATGAGGTAGATCAGCAGCTACTCCTCCGATACGGAAATAATTATGCATCATTCGCATACCTGTGGCAGCTTCGAATAGATCATATATCAATTCTCTTTCTCTGAAAATATAGAAGAAGGGAGTCTGTGCACCAATATCCGCCATAAAAGGGCCAAGCCATAACAAATGAGAAGCTATACGACTCAGCTCCAGCATAATGACTCTGATATAGCTGGCTCTTTTAGGTACTTGAATATTTCCCAACTGCTCTGGTGCATTTACGGTTATTGCTTCTGTGAACATAGTAGCTAAATAATCCCAACGTGTTACATAAGGCAGATATTGTATAATTGTTCGGTTTTCTGCAATTTTTTCCATTCCTCTGTGTAAATAACCCAATATGGGTTCACAGTCAATAACATCTTCACCATCTAGAGAAACGATGAGTCGAAGAACACCGTGCATTGATGGGTGGTGAGGGCCCATATTGACTATCATGAGGTCTTTTCTTGTAGCTGGTACAGTCATATCTTTTTTCCCCGATTCATTCTTCCATGAATTGCTGAAAACAAAAAGAAGTTCATCAAAATTCAAAAAATTAAAGATCTAATAAATCAAATAAAATAATTCAAAATGAATCCTTAAATTAACGAGTTTTTTGTTCCCGAATACCCAACCGACCAATTAATTCCTTATAACGTACTCTATTTTTCTTTGACAAATAAGCCAGCAACCGTTGACGTTTTCCCAGAATTTTCCGTAGACCCCTCTGAGATAAATAGTCTTTTCTGTGTAATTCCAAATGTGAAGTAAGTCTCCGTATCTTATTGGTAAAATTGAATACTTGAAATTCAACAGACCCCTTGTTTTCTTCTTTTTTTTCTTGCGAAATAGCCGAGATGAATGCATTTTTTACCATAAAAAGAATTCTTCTCCCCTTTTTATTTTTTTTTTACAGATATGGATTTTATCGATCAGTAATAATAATCTAATTCCAGTCGTTTTGGTATACACACTAATCTGAATTTCTTTATGTAATATTTACTATTTACTAGTTTTTATCAATTTGAATTAATCAATAATCAATCCAATTTGCAATTGTATTTTGATACAAGGGGGGATAGTGCATTTCTGCATCCGCAAAACAAAAGAGAATAATTTGGACCTAAGATGATAAGATTCTGTTGATTCATTCCTAGATCTAATTGATACGTCATTCAATTAGTATCATGTACCAGAATGTAATGTAAGACAAGGCATGTGTACATCTGTTTGCTTTCATATACCAGATATGGCATGTGATATATAAGGGATGCATCAACGAATTTTCAACCGTGGATACATATGTATCCTTGACATACTGAAACGACTGCCATTATTGGTATCAAACCAATAGCGATTCATACAAGCTAAATCTTCTAATCGATAATTGGGCCAAAGAAAGAACTTTAATTTAATGAATTTTTTTGTATCTGTATCAAGACGTTTGTTCTTATCCAAAACTCGACCACAGTGCTTTACCTTGTTCCCATTGCAAAATATTGGATTTCTATCCACAACATTTCTATTCCCTGAATTGAAACAAATTAGAATTCTCAATTCTCTACGACGTCTAGGCGATGAAATATTTTCAGGAACAAGCAACTCATAATGATTTTCGTTTCCAGTTCCAACTATATTTTCATGTCTTGCAATGGATTCATCAAAATCATTCTTTTCAACATATCTTTTTTCTCGGTATCTTCCATTAGTTTGGTTCTTATTCTTATGGACCAATGAAATGCTTATGGTTTGATACATAAGAAATTGTCCATCCCGTTTTATAGACAGACGAATTGGTTCAATAATTAATAGCCCTTTTTTTATCAATTCTGTAAGAGTTAGATCCTTCTGAATCAATATTACATCCAGACTCATTTCTCCGCTTTGAATAGAGGATATAGCAATTTCTTTTGGATTTATCAGCCTAAGCAGGAGACAATATACCTTGATATTATTGAGCATTCTTTGATTAAAAGGATTATCCCATCTCAATTGAAAAAGCAAATATCGTTTCAGCAATAAATTGAGTTCCGCTTCTGTATTGCTCGTGTATTGCTTTTTCTTTCTACGTTTTTTAATGTTTGACCCCGCATAATCTTCTTCAACATCTTTTTGTTGCTTTGATAGAACGGATCCAAGATTCCCTTTATTTTGTGCATCTGATCCAAGATTCCCTTGGCCCGGGAGTTCTTTTTCTTCTTGATTTAGATTCTTGAATTCAATAGATTTTTTTTCAGTAAATGATCTCCGAAGATCCTTTTTTTGTTTTTCATTGATGTTTTTATTTTCACTAACATTTTTATTTCCATTTAAATTTAAAAGAAGTAATTTGATTGGTATGACCCATGGTTTAATCTTATATGCATTATAAAGTAGCACAAATTCTGGGAAGAACCAAAGTTCCAGATTCGATGTGGGACGATTAAATATTTCTTCATTCATTCCCATCCAATCAAAAAAGGTTTTTTTTTGATTGGGTGGGTTGATTTCTTGGCGAATCGTGAGATAAAAAAGATCTTTCTTATCAATTTTATCAATTATTTGGTAATTATTAGTTCCAGTCTTAGTATTTTTATTAATGTTTGCCCCAGTATCGATATCGGTCCATGCCTCAATGTCGACTTTCTTTCTAAGACAAAAATTTAGAATTCTCCAATCAAAATATTTTCTATCCGGTTTTTTTTCCGTATCAATAATAGAATCTTCTCCTAAATAATCACTAATAGGTATACCCCCCAGTACATAGAAAAATTCGGGTTTATGTATGTTGTAATTATAATTATAGGGAATCTCTCGGCTCTTGGTTACTTGTAAGGGCGATCCATGAATATATGAGTCCTTCTTATTTTCATAATTAATATAGTTATATGATAAAAGATCATATCTATAGTGTTTTTTCAAATTTTCTTTTTGAATCGGTAATGAATACACTTCAGAATCATGTTCTGTCTCGTAATGAATGAATTGGTCTTTTTCATATTCATATGAACCAAATTTTTTTGAGTCTTTATTTTGAACCCTCCGACGTTGATTGACTCTATTTCGCCATTTTTGTGGTACTAATCTGGACCATTTAATCTGAGATAAATCATATTGATAATGACCCCTTAACCAGTTTTTCCATTCATTCATTCCAGAATTTCGAAGTCTTTTATGCCTTGATTGAGAATCAAATATTCCTTCAAAAAAATCCTTTATTCTCTCCTTAAGAAAGAGAGATGTTCCGTGATATTGAAGTACAGATTGCAAGTTATACTTGTTAATAACTTGGGTTTGTGATAATTTGTAAAATACATATGCTTGTGACAAGGAGGATAGGTCGCAAAAAATTTTTGAATTCTTATTATTCATATTAGAAGGCGACTTTTTTATAGTCGAAATAAAGTGAGTTGTTTTTTGATTTGTTTCATCAATTCCTTCTTTTTTTTTTTTATCATTGTAAATGGATTTATCAATCATTTTTTTTGTTGATTCAAAGAAAAGTTGTCCATTGATTCTGGGAATATTAATGATACATAGAAGGGTATCCATGTATATCTTTTCAATGAAAAATTTGAAAAAATAGTGCCATTTACGAATTAATCGGGCATTTGTTCTTTTTAATATTTGCCAAAAATTTGTTGATGATTCTAATTTTTTATTATCACAACTTCTTTCGTTCGGACTAATATTTATCTCGTAGGTTATAAATTTTTTTTTCTTGTCTCTTGTGATTTTTTCTATTTGATTTCTGATTGTATTTGTCCTATCAGCCAGATCCTTCATTTTTTTTTCGGTCAATAAAGAATTTGTCCAATCCATTGATCTAATTCGAATGGACGATTCATGAATCACCTGATTACTGATTATAGAATCTTTTCTATTTTTATTTTCACTCGAATCATATACTTCTCTCAATCTAAATAAGAGAATTGGATTTACTTTTGCAAGTGCTTTCATTATTATTTTTATAAATAGAATTCTTTTGATAACCCATCCTTTTGTTTCTTTTGAGACCTTTAGAAACAATTTAGTTCTTTCTTTTAAAACTCTTAAAACTAGAAAATAGTTCTTTTTTACTTTTATAATTTTTTTTTCGAGTTCTTTACAAATGGGTTCAAAAAAGGAAGGGCGTTTTCGGGGAGAACCAAAAGGCAGTTCAGCTTCCATTCCCCAAACTGTTAAAAAACAAAAATCATCTTTTTTTATTTTCTTTTTCATTGTATCTCTATGATGGGATCCTAGTTTAGATCTGTGCCAAGGTTTCAGACAGAAAGGAAATAGGATCTTTATCTGAATACCGTCGCTTAACCAGTTTTTTGGAAATTCTGTTTCTGATAATTGAACGCCATTATAGGTGCATTTAACATGTATTTCTCTACTCCATTCCTTTAAATCTTCGGACCACTCGGGAAATTGAAATAATAACATACGGCCAATATTTTTAACTATTATCAATGAAGGCAATACAATATATTTTCTAAGAATCGATTGGATTACTAACATGTAACCCCTTATTACTTGAGCACATAGAATACTATCCCAGGTTTCTGCTATTAATATCCGCGTTTCCTCTTCTCTTTTCTTCTCCTTTTTTTTCTCTTTTTCCTTTTTATCTTCCTCTTCAGAATCCGAAGTTTTAAATTCCGTTTTTTTTTCCATCCAATTTCTAAAAATTAGCTTCATCATTCCGGAGATATCAAAAGAAAAAAAAGGGGTTTTGTCTATTCTGTCCAAAAAAAGCGGGGAATGCGCGTTTGCTTGAAACAATTTCCAAGTACCCATTTTACGTCTTTGAGCGCGCATAGATCCTTTGATTATATCTCGACGAAAGTCTGATTGCTGCGAATAACGTATCAAAGCCACTTCGTTTCCTTGATCATCATTACTAGTAGTCGTGGTATTAGTATGAGTATCGGTATTCTGTCCGTTATCATTAAAAATGATTACACGTTTGGCTTTTCTTGAACGAATCTCATGATCTTCTGCCGCTTCTTCTTCATTTTCTCCCTCTTCTTGTTCCAAATTGTCGATTAATTTGTATGACCATCGAGGGACCCTTTTACTTATTTCTTTCATTCCAATATATTTTTTTCTAATTATTTGATCATTTTGATCAGTTATAACAGTATCGACTAAAAATTTTGAAAATATTGCTTGATCTTCTGAATCAATACTTCCTTGTTCTGTCAATAAAGAAAGCTCTTTAAAATTTAAACTCGGTATTGCTTCTCCAGAAAATTCACTGATTGAGGTGAAAAAATGGCCAATGTCTGTTGATAATGATTTTCTATCAAATGTATCCATTTTCTGTTCAAATTTTCGGTAATCCGTAAGAAGGATACTATGAATCTTATTTATCCAAAGCTTTTCTATGGAATCTTCTGTCGAAGTTTCATTCATGATTGAACTTGAATACAATTTTGTGATTATTCCGCGATAGGGTCCGTTCAAGAAAGGATCATGCATTTTAGGCAAGCATTCTTGTTCAGTCTCATCATTACACAATCTAGCCCTTTTTTCGAGTACATCCAGAGAAACAAATCCCTTGTCTAAAGCTTCGATTCGATTTATAAACTCGTTTCTTAAGTTGTTCTTTTTTTGTTCATTGGTATAAACAAAATGATTATACAGTTCTTCAGAGGGGAGTTTTTCAATGGTGCATAAATATATCTTTCTTTGTATCATTTCCAAAAAAGTTGACAAACTGGGTGGATATGTAAAGGATATTCTTTGTTTTCCATCACTTCGACATGTATAAAAAAAGTATTGTGACATTTCATTTCTTACAGCATTTTCAAATCGATCGTTTTTTATATATCGCAATGGACGATTCCATCGTTTATAGTCGAAAATAAGAGTCACAAGAGGTTTTTCAAACCAGAAGAGGTCTTTATCTTCTTTATCTTTAAGTATTTCTAACTTCGAATTTTCTTGATTCCCATTCAGATAATAATTTTCATAAACGGGGTTACTTTTATAGCAT
>JAWWVC010000011.1:0-19316 GCA_033807815.1 Rumohra adiantiformis | reverse complement strand
AGGTGATTATTCTAAAACCCCCTCCTTTAGAACCGAACTTGGGGGTTTCCCGCCTCATACGGCTCGGACAACTCTGTTACCGCCTTCTTGTCCCCTAACGGGAAAATGGGGATCACTTTCGAACCTCGAAGGAACCATGAATAGTCAGGTTTTTGGTTTCATCCGTCTTGAGTGAAAATTTTTCCGTACTCCCAGTTGAAAAAATCAGGAGGAAGGGAGTAACAACCTCCTTTGACACTAACTACCCCATCTCAAAGTGGATCTTTTTTTTTTTATTAGAAAAATTTTTCTTTTAGGATTTTATACTACACCGTGGTCCGTTACTTATTTTTTCCCAATCGTCTCTACTACAGAGACAAATCGTATAACTTCTTTGATGGACCAATCTCATTGTATCGACCCAGATTTTCAACGACGAATCCTTGCGATGCTTTATTCTTCGATTCAGTCAGTTATCCATGAGACAGTTAGGCTACCTTCCTATTTCAAACCCGGATTGTTTTGAAAGAGGCCGAATCCCGCAGCTCTAGGCAGCTCCCGCTTGGAAGTATGCTTGGGGGAAGCCTTTTTCGTTGGTTGAGTATGTACAAACCGGAGAATCCTAAAGCGCAGGTAGTCGCACGTGGTGACAGATCACAGCCATATTATTAAAAGCTTGTGGCGGAGAAGAATTCCGCTCCGGTGCTTGAAAGTGGTATTCCAAAGCTCTTGCATGTTTTCCATTACTTGTATGAGTGAGGCCTATATTATAAAGTATGTAACTTCGGTCATAAGAGTCAATCTCTAAACGCATGGCTTTGTAATAACTTCATAAAGCTTCTGCATATTCTCCTTCAGATTGGGCCGACATCCGTTACGGTTGCTTATACAAAAAAGCCCCGCTCCGGAACCGTACGTGAGATTCCCACCTCATACGGCTCCTCCCGCTCGATTCGCAAAAAAAGGAGTATCACTTGAAATTACTTAATGATTTATACTATTATTTTGAACCTAAACGGGGGTTAGTGTTTCATGAGACTGGTATCTAACCATCCTTCTCGCAAAGAATTTTTTTGAGGCGGTTGCGTCATTTTCCTGCGGTAACAGCAGTAGCAATAAGTCCCTTGGCAATTTATTCGTTCCCAACGTTTTGTTTTTTGAGGGGTTATTCACTTCAGCAATCTCCGATGATTTTAAGGGTATCCGAGCTGCAAACGGGATGGTTGTTTGCTACCCTAATCGCTATTGGTCGTTACCGCGATTTCGAGGTTATCAAAAATAGGCGATATCTGTCGAAACCAAAAAATTTTGGAGATTTTGTATTGCCGATTCCTCCGTGTAGTGCCTGCCCCCTCCTTGTGCTTACTCATAAAATCACCATGTATTACACATCAAATTATGAATTTAACCTCTTGCTTACTTGATATTGAAATCCATGGGAAGTGGGATCCGTAGCTTCCGAGGCTGCATCAATCGTGGATACGCGACCGAAGGGTTCGTTCGGTAGTCGAAATACACCTCCAGAAAATGCGGGCTCGTCGAAGCTGTAACTTTTTCAAATTTTATTGAATAATGCTAAATGGCTTGCCTTATCGAATCGCACCATCCCTATAGTACGTAGAAGCTTCCCTTTCTCTCTTAGTTGTAGGTAGGATTTGCAATGAAATATCCGCTAGAATTGTGAAAGTTTTGTCGATAAAATTGTCATTTCTTTGAGATCTAGGCATAATCAATTTCGACTCCTTGTTTTTTTTTTTGCACTGCACTTGTTATTAGTACATTAATTGAAATTGCGGAAAAAAAAAAGTATACTTAGACGATAATATAGAAAAATAAAGTAGTAAAGCGACAAGTCGCGTTGAAGATTTATTTCTTGTTCGATTTGTATTTTTTGTGAAGCGTTTTCCTTTTCAACTACTACCAACAAGTCACTTGTCGTTTGACTACCTAAATCCCGAAAATATGTCAAATAATTTAATTGATGAACCATAGGAAGGGTGGCCGAGCGGTTTAAGGCGTAGCACCGGAAATGCTAAGTAGATTTATAGCTACCGAGGGTTCGAATCCCTCCCTTTCCTTTTTATATTTTTACGTACCCGAGGTTGTTTTTATAGTTTTCCGTCGAAATCTAGCTAAATTGTCGGTTTGAAGAAGACGGGCTGGAGTCCCGGTTTCAAATCAAGTCGTACAACTTTGGAGAAGCCGAAGGACCATCTCAATAGAAGCAAGAAAAATAGGTAATCCCTCGGTTGATTAGGGATTCAGTCGAAATGACGTAGACGATTAATTTGGATACTTTATCATGTACCAAATGAATTTGATCAAAAATATAATATTTAAATATAAAGTAAAAAATTATGATTTAATTTTTGGAACAAGTTAGAACGAGAAACTTTTACCATTTCCACTTTTACCATTTCCTAAGTAATCTGTTTATTGAATTTCATCATCCCAAGTCTTTTGCTTAAGCTTTCGTTGTAGAGACCTCCAATTAATTTTATCAAATTAATAATTTAGTAAAAAAGCACTAAGCTTTGCGGGAATAATACTCGACAACTAACAATTCATTTATATTCAAATTCACGGATTCTCGACTGGCAATACGATTAACCAATCCTGTTGGCCTGTTGCCTTCCGATAGGGACACGGTCAAGTGATCCGGTGTGTTATCTCCTCCGGGAAACTTATTCCTAAGTGTATTATAAGAAGTTGGTCGATTTCGAATGGTAATAATATCTCTCGGCTTACGGCGATAACTTGGTATATCTACAATACGATTGTTAACTAAAATATGTCTGTGATTAACTAACTGTCTAGCGGCGGGAATCGTCGAAGCCATACCTAAGTTAAAAATAACATTATCTAGACGCATCTCAAGTAATTGCAGTGGTACTTGTCCCGTTGAACCCCTAGCTTTTCTAGCGATACGTACGTATTTTAGTAGTTAGCGTTCCGTTAATCCATAATTGAAACGTAATCTTTGTTTGGCCTCCAAACGCACGCAAAATTGAGAAATTTTTCTTGAAGCTGATTGATCGGTGGCAACTCGAAATTCTCCCACGTTGGGTGTTTTACTTTTACCCGTAAACCCCGGTAAATTCTTTAGACGACGTATCAGTTTCAAACGAGGTCCTCGGTATCGAGACGTGAAAACTCCTTTTCTGTAAACGTGTTATAATTGGAGAAAAAACTTATGGGATCAGCACGGGGATACTGCCTACTATTTCATTACCTATTGCTGTGTTGTCGAAGAGACTAGAAGTCAGTCAAAATTGATATCTGTGACAATCATAACATATGAATAGGAACTAACAAATATTCAACTTGTTATCAGCAATTGAAGAAGAGATAGGGGCGGGGTAGACGAAGACTGCCAGCGATTCATAATGCCAGATGAAAGGGTTGTAGCATATCCATTTACATAAACATTTTGGCGAAAAAGAAAAATCAAATTAATCGACGAATGTATTGCTTCAAATAATGCATTCATATATACTTCTATAAACTCATCTTTTAAGAAGCAATTAACTTGCAACTGACAAGTCGAATTACAGGTTTTTTCATACTTAAAGCGTGATAGTAAAAAAAATGTGTAAACAAGACGTTGTCAACCTAGGCTAGGTAGATTATCGGGTGTAAGCACGCCAAAAGTTTTTACACAGCTATATTTATGTGATTATCTATTTCTTTCCGTCAGTTCGTTGGGGCCTAAAGGGTGGGGATATGGCGGAATGGTAGACGCAGCGGACTCAAGCAGATTGAGCCTGGGTATGGAGACATATCAAGTGACAGCCCCCAGATTCAGGGAAACCTGGGACCATTTATCGGGCAATCCTGAGCCAAATCTTGTATTACTCAGATAAATTTCGGGCAATGAGGCGAGATAGGTACAGAGACTCGATGGGGGCCATTCCAACGAACGAGCAATTTGTTAGTTACTAGTTCTAGAGAGAACTGAATATAGAACTGTTTTGTTTGGTTAACCGCATGAGGTATAATGTATAAGAGCGAGACCTAGTAACGAAATAAAATTTCACTTTTAAGTTGTTTTATTACTTAGTGGTGAAACACTAGGTAGACCCTCTCTACTACAGCTAATATACCTATTTCTATCTTATTTGTTGTGGGATCCCAATTCATTTCGGCGAAAGCTGTTAAACAAGCGAGCCAGTAACGAAAAACAAAACTCTCGCGAATGGAGGTAGAGTCCCATTCCACGCACTTAATAAAAGTGAAGAATAGCGGCGCAAGTTGCAGTAGAACGAAAATCCGTTGGTTTCACACAGAACCGTGAGGGTTCGAGTCCCTCTATCCCCAACGAAACTATTTAGTTAACTCATTTCAGGTTGTTTGGATCCGCATAATTTGTTCGGAAGTGAAATACGTAAACCACTTTAATTCCTTTTTTGTCTGGTCTTTCATAAAGAGTTTGCAAGTGAGCCATTCAGGCCTTTAATGTGCATGAATGGCTCAATCTGGCACTCCCCCGTCCATACTTTACTTTATTTACTACAAGCGGTACTCTATTAGATATATCTGTAAAAGCGAGATCAACGGTTTGACTAGGTTAAAAAATTACAGTTGAAAAATATACTTAACTGATTTCTAGTTAACCCTTATCTGTATCTGTAATTGACTTGGCCGAGATAGCTCAGTCGGTAGAGCAGGGGACTGAAAATCCCCGTGTCACCAGTTCAAATCTGGTTCTTGGCATATAATATAAATGTTTCTGGGGAGAGACCAAACTAGTTCTAGTTCTATATAAAACCAACCAACCTTGAAGAAGCTAACCGATAAGTATCTTGAAAACTGGGCTCAATAACTGGGTGGGTCGTTTGCGTCTGTAATCTCTGCCCGGTAACTGTAAACAGCTTCGATAACAAAGTATATGGTAAGGGCGGGTCGAGAGATAAATTTCCAGGTGAGGCCAATCTATTTTTCTCCACCTTCATGCAAATTAATAGGCATCTTGTAACTCATAAAAGTTGGGTACGACGTAATCTTTACGCAAGGGCCACCCTACCCAACTTTCAGGCATCAGTATACGCCTAAGGTGCGGATGACCTTGATGTATTATTCCCAACATATCATAGGATTCACGTTCTTGGAGATCAGAGCTTTTCCAAACCCAGTAAACCGAAGGTATTCTAGGGTTTCCTCTTGGAACAAAGATTTTTATACACACTTCTTCGGGCTGATCTAGCTGATCTCGTATCTGTGTCAGATGATATACACTGACTAGAGATCCTCCCGGTGTCGAGTCGTAAGCACATTGAGAACGCAAGTAATTGAAACCGTAAGCATATGGGGCGACAGCTACAGACAACCACTCCTCCGACTTGACTTGCAAAATCTCGACACCCCTATAATCATAACCCAAAGGTCGGTGGGAAAACTTGCGTCTAGTTGACCAAGCGGATAATCGACCCCGCGTCTCGATATTGAACTTACCTTTATTGATAGTGTTCATATTGGTTGACACCTCTCTTTCCTTTTATTCATTTATGAAATGAAATCTAGTTATTCCTCTACTTTTAATACTTATTTTTCAGACTTATCTTTAAACTTTTGAAAATTTTCCGAAAAACTATTTAATAACAATTTTGTATCAAAATTAGTTAATTCTTGGTTATATTTACCTATATGGATGTTAGGTATAAAACGAAATCGATGATTCAGGCTGGGGTATTTCGTTCGGGTGGGACAGGAAGCCCGATTTGTAGAAGTTCCTCTAGCTATTTTCTTACGGAGTTTTGTTACAGCATCAATAATAGCTTCGGGTTTAGGTGGGCAACCCGGCAAATAAATATCGACGGGAATTAATTTGTCTACCCCGCGAACGGTACTGTAGGAATCCGTGCTAAACATGCCCCCCGTAATGGTGCAAGCTCCCATAGCGATTACATACTTTGGATCAGGCATTTGCTCGTAGAGTCTTACTAGGGACGGGGCCATCTTCATGGTTACGGTGCCGGCGGTGACAACTAGGTCTGCCTGCCTAGGGCTAGATCTGGGTACTAGACCGTACCGATCAAAATCAAATCGTGAACCAATTAGGGAGGCAAATTCGATGAAGCAGCAGCTGGTGCCGTATAGAAGTGGCCACAAACTGGAAAGTCTTGACCAATTGGAAAAATCACTTATATTAGCTAGAAAAATTGAATTTGACACACCCCATTCAGGGAGCGGAGGCTCCACCGAATTGAGGGGGATATCTACACTGCGGGGTTCGACTCTCTCTCTGCCAGCTTCACCCGAATATTCGGAAGTTGACACCATTCCGATGCTCCTTTTCGCCATGCGTAAACCAAACCAACTACTAGTATAAAAATGAATATGATCACTTCGATGAAAGCAAGTAGTCCCAATTCCCTGAAAGATATAGCCCAAGGATAGAGAAATACGGTTTCGACGTCGAAGACCGCGAAAACCAAAGCAAACATGTAATGACGTATTTGAAATCGAATCTGAGTATTTCCTTTCGGTTCAATGCCCGACTCATAACTTGTTAACTTTTCTGGTCCTTCCCGAGTAGGAGCAATAAATCCGGAAATCGAAGAAGCTAAATAAGGGATAGATATAGATACCAGCAGAAAAATCCAAAAGGAGTCATATTGGTGGAGCAAAAACATTTGCATATTTCTTTCGCCTTAATTTTTTTTTTCCTCAATTTAGTTGATAAATTTGGAACTAGACAAAATGGTGTCGACCTAAGGGTAGGCGGATTGGTAAGCAACTGTTGTCTTGCTGTACCGTAAGAGGTTTAGCACGTATAACCCATTCAGGGAAGTGAGTCGAACTTCTAGTTTGACTACACTGGTAGTTAACCTATCAATAAGAAAAAGTGGGAAAAAGCATTAGCCTTTTATTTTCTTCTTCTTTTTTTTTTTTGAAAGTGGCAGTGTCGCATTTTTAGCGGAGAAATCAGGTAATTTTTAAACTTCAACTATTTTTTTTTTACATATTCTTTTTTGAAAATCCAGTTATCGATTAACCGCATAAACGAACTGACGTATTTCTTCATTAAAGAAAAAGAAAGCTCAATAATTTAGATGTTTTAATATATTCATTTAGGTAGACAACTCAGATTGTCTAGGTTTATAGTGTGCTAGCAATCTCCCGCTCTTTCTTCGTTTCAAGTTAGGACTATACGGATTCGAACCGTAGACACTCTCGGTCATGCAGATCGGAATATGGAAAAGACCTTCCTGAACTGCTTGACGAACCCAACATCCCGCGTTTCCGGCATAGGGTTCTCTAACCAGCTCTTTCCAAAATTAATTGGGGGAAGTGAACAATTGCTGCTGCACCAACCTTGTTTTTACTCGTAAAAACAGGGAGGTTCCATATGCCCAAGCTACTTTATCACGAGAAGTTTTTCGAGAAACTCCATAAAAGATAGTTTACCAAATCAGGCAATCCCGAAGTATCTTAAGAAGGTTACATTGCGTTGACACAAGTTTACCTTTGGGGGATACGGGTCCGCCTTGCGATATCAAATAATCTCTGTCGATTGGAAGGAGTATACGATACCCCCTACACACGAGAGTTCGTGAGACGAAGAAGAGATCTGGCCTGGGGTCCTCGCATCGTCCCCACCAATTCTAGCATTGGATAAACCAATTATCTATCATATCAACCTTTAGGGGTTGACTTTTTTTGATCAACCTATCTGTCATGCTACTGTTCTTCTGTACCCTTCAATGTAAGTTAGACAAAAAAAATTATCATGCAGAGTTTTGCACGAGTCGTTGGTTTTCGACAAATCTTATCAAAAAGAGATATCGGCGCACGCGTAACCGAGGCGTTCTGCCGCTGAGCTATAGCCCTTGATACACTTGTATGAAAGAATTTCATCGGTATCCATTAATTTATGTCAAGTAAACAAACCAGTTTGAAAGAGGAAACTATCCACATCTAGATAGATAAATATATCATATATATGGCATCAAATATTTATTAAATGGTGAAACATGCAGTTGTATATAGCCCCTTATTAGGGTATAATGAATATGCATATAGATATATATATCTGTGATATGTTAGTCATACACCTGGGTAAATAGCGGCGTAGGATAAGCTAAATTACTGGCGGCCTACTTGACTCAGCGGTTAGAGTATCGCTTTCATACGGCGAGAGTCATTGGTTCGAATCCAATAGTAGGTAACACTTACTAGATACCATGATAATTAAATTGGTGGTATCTAATAAGTTTTACTGTATATGAAACACATCAAAGGTCTTTGCGCGTGCCACAGATAAGATTATTATCAGACTATCAAATAACTTAGTGCTTTCGGGCGGAGAAAAAGAACGTCAGGCAACATTTGAAGCTTCCAGCCTGGCCTTCGCTCTTTTGAAGGCCAAGTTGGCTTCTATTACACTTTTCTTGCCTTCCGCTTTAGCTGAGTCAGCCTGAGCCATCTGAAACGTTCTTCGAGCTTCGTCGGGATCAATTTCGGCAGCTCTTTCCGCTTCGTTCACTAATATGGTTACCTGATTATTATCTATCATGGCAAAGCCGCCCATCGGTGCCATTGCAGACCACTGCCCATCATGGCGTATTTTTGAAACCCCCATATCCAAAGCTGTAAGAAGTGGAGCATGATTGGGCAATATACCAATCTGACCACTGTTGGTGGATGGAACAATTTCCCAAACCTCGGAATTCCAAACTATTCGATTGGGAGCCATCACGCGGAGATTCAAAGCCATCTCTTTTATTGACCCTCCACTTGTAAAGCCGTAGCTTTTGCGGTGGCTTCGTCGATATTGCCAACCAAATAAAAAGCTTGTTCGGGTAGATTATCCAACTCTCCAGAAAGAATCATTTGAAATCCCTTAATGGTTTCCGATAAACTGACATATTTACCCGGAGATCCGGTGAAAACTTCCGCCACAAAAAAAGGTTGTGATAAGAAACGTTCTATTTTTCGAGCCCTCGCTACCGTCAGGCGATCCTCTTCGGATAACTCGTCTAGTCCGAGAATAGCTATGATATCCTGAAGTTCTTTGTAACGTTGCGAAGTCTGCTTAACCCCCTGTGCCGTGTCATAGTGATCCTCACCCACGATCCAAGGCTGTAGCATAGTTGAGGTCGAATCCAGTGGGTCTACGGCTGGATAAATACCCTTTGCCGCTAATCCCCTTGAAAGCACAGTAGTGGCGTCTAAGTGTGCAGATGTCGTGGCGGGAGCCGGGTCGGTCAAATCATCCGCAGGTACGTAAACAGCTTGAATGGAAGTTATTGATCCTTCCTTGGTGGAGGTAATTCTTTCCTGTGACGATCCCATTTCTGTACCAAGAGTCGGTTGATAACCCACGGCGGAAGGCATCCTACCCAGTAACGCCGAAACCTCTGATCCTGCCTGTACAAAGCGAAAAATATTGTCAATAAATAAGAGTACATCTTGTTTGTTAACATCTCGAAAGTATTCTGCCATTGTTGGAGCGGTTGATCCAACTCTCATACGAGCTCCCGGTGGTTCATTCATCTGACCATAAACCAAAGCTACTTTTGATTCCGAAATATTTTGTTCATTAATAACTTTTGATTCTTTCATTTCCATGTAAAGGTCATTACCTTCACGTGTACGTTCTCCTACCCCGCCAGATACGGATACACCTCCATGAGCTTTCGCAATATTATTGATTGATTCCATAATAAGAACCGTCTTTCCAACTCCAGCCCCACCAAGTAACCCAATTTTTCCGCCTCTCCGGTACGGAGCCAAAGGATCTACAACTTTTATACCCGTTTCAAAAATCAATAATTTGGTGTCCAACTGAGTAAATGCCGGGGCGGGCCTGTGAATTGGAAATGTGGTGTTACTTTGCACAGGACCCAAATTATCTACGGGTTCACCGAGGACGTTAGATATTCGGCCAAGAGTAGTTTCACCAACGGGAACGCTAAGGGGGGCTCCCGTATCAACAGCATCCATACCTCTCGTCAAACCGTCTGTGGCACTCATAGCTACGGCTCTTACCTCATTATTCCCTAGTAATTGTTGAACCTCACAAGTAACATTAATCTGCTGACCTGCCGGATTTAGCCCCCCAATTACTAGGGAGTTGTAGATGTTGGGCATCTTTCCCGGGGAGGAAGCCACATCCAACACTGGTCCAATGATCTGAGTGATGTAGCCCACATTTTTTTCCATCAATTCAGAAATTTCGAAAGAGGGAGAACTGGTTTTCATAACTATACTATTTCGGTGTATTATCTTTATTTGATTACTGAATCGATAGAAATATTTTGCATCTTATCGTTGAGTGGTCGATGGCGGAAAGAAAATCAACCGTTCCCTTCCCACCCACCCCACTTCCTTCAAATTTGTTTTGCAGATGTAGCTATAGATAAATGAAATGGGGAGGGTAAACCACACCGCAGATAAATCAGACTACCCCTTCTATTTCGTATACGATCAAAAGACTGATTAAATCTGCGCTCTATCCATTGAATACTCATTATTAGGATGAGGATGCGCGTTCGATTCTTTTTCAAACAAGATTGACCATTAAACGCGAGTGATTGGCAATTATTTAGTTCGTATTCCACTGACTAGTCTAACCACGAAGAGATTCCCGAGTCAATGTATTGGGATGAGGCAGAATGCTGTTTTCTAAGCATTTTTTGCGAGAAAACAGATTGATTAGTTGCACCCCGCACGAGACGCGGTATAAAATGATAATGTTCTATGTCTGAATAGGTATCGAGCGCGGGTTGAACTATATCCACTTTGCGTTTCACGTCGAAATACTCTACCTATGCCGAGCAGATCTCATCTTTGCAAGATTTACTAATTTAGTCATAGGGAGGAGCAAACCCATGTCACCACAAACGGAGACTAAAGCAGGTGTTGGATTCAAAGCTGGTGTCAAAGATTATCGGCTGACCTATTACACCCCCGAGTACAAGACCAAAGATACCGATATATTAGCAGCCTTCAGAATGACCCCACAACCCGGAGTACCGGCTGAGGAAGCCGGAGCTGCGGTGGCTGCAGAATCCTCCACGGGTACGTGGACCACTGTATGGACAGATGGGTTGACCAATCTTGACCGCTACAAGGGCCGATGCTACGACATCGAACCCGTCGCTGGAGAAGAAAATCAGTATATCGCGTACGTAGCTTATCCTTTGGATCTATTCGAAGAAGGTTCCGTCACCAATATGTTAACCTCCATTGTAGGTAATGTTTTTGGATTTAAAGCTCTACGCGCTTTACGCTTGGAAGACCTTCGAATTCCTCCCGCTTATTCTAAAACTTTCATTGGACCGCCTCACGGTATTCAGGTCGAAAGGGATAAACTGAACAAATATGGACGTCCCTTATTGGGATGTACAATCAAGCCAAAATTAGGTCTGTCTGCTAAAAATTATGGTAGAGCCGTCTACGAATGCCTTCGCGGTGGACTTGATTTCACAAAAGATGATGAAAATGTGAATTCCCAGCCATTCATGCGTTGGAGAGATCGCTTCCTATTCGTAGCAGAGGCTCTTTTCAAATCCCAGGCTGAAACAGGCGAAATCAAGGGACATTACTTAAATGCTACTGCAGGTACGTGTGAAGAAATGCTCAAGAGAGCTGTTTTCGCTAGAGAATTGGGTGCACCAATTGTCATGCATGACTACCTGACCGGAGGGTTTACTGCAAATACCACCTTAGCTTTTTATTGTAGAGACAATGGGCTGCTTCTCCATATTCACCGTGCGATGCATGCTGTAATTGATAGACAACGAAATCACGGTATACATTTTCGTGTATTGGCCAAAGCATTACGCATGTCCGGTGGAGATCATATACACGCCGGAACTGTAGTAGGCAAACTAGAGGGGGAACGAGAAGTAACCCTGGGTTTCGTCGATTTGCTTCGCGACGATTACATTGAAAAAGATCGTAGCCGTGGTATCTATTTCACACAAGATTGGGTCTCTATGCCGGGTGTATTCCCCGTAGCTTCGGGGGGTATCCATGTCTGGCACATGCCTGCTCTAACCGAAATTTTCGGGGATGATTCCGTATTACAGTTCGGTGGAGGAACCTTGGGACATCCTTGGGGAAATGCACCTGGTGCGGTAGCTAACCGAGTCGCATTAGAAGCTTGCGTACAGGCTCGTAATGAGGGTCGCGACCTCGCTCGTGAAGGCAATGAAATTATTCGTGAAGCTAGTAAGTGGAGTCCGGAATTGGCTGCCGCATGCGAGATATGGAAAGCAATCAAATTTGAATTCGAGACAATCGATACGTTGTAAAACAATTGATAAATTGCAAATAGATTGGAGTTTTCATAGATATTTGCCACCAGCATCTGCTCCGAGACAGTTGTGAGACATACCAGGAGTATTGGGAAAGAGTTAACCTCCCCCATACTCCTAATATAATACGCGATACTATAGTAAGGTTGGTTAATCAATGATGGAAGCTGGGAAACACATAGTCTCGAAATGTGAATCCGAGGGTTCGAATCCCTACCAACTGGCATTGAAAAATTACGGGATGTTAATAAGTAGTCTAAAAAGTAGTCTAAAGTTAAACCCAAGATTTTCTGTTTATTAAAAACATCTTTATTCTGTTTACTTTAATAGCATATTGCTTCGTTTGTTTTATTGGATTCTAGAAATAGAACACTTACAATATGATTGATTTGATAGATAAATAATCAATTATCAATTATTTATTGGATCGGCAAACTTGGATTTGTTGATACCTAGGAAGGAAAAGTTCGCCATATCACGAGAAATCTATTTGAGATTTATTTTTTCCACCAGCTAAAGGGAAACAACAGATGAGGAGATTCTTACGTCTGTAACAAATTGGTTTGAAGATAAGCGGAAATTTGGTGGATTGATTGGAGCTTTTCCCGAAGAAGCTACCAGAGGCTCTATCTCAAATGAAAAGGAAAGAGAGAAGCGGATAAGTGTTAACACGAATAGAGGATTACGGGCTCGATGCGATAACTGCGGAAACATGCTTTACATTAAATTTTTGAAACAGAATAAAAGTGTTTGCGAAGAACGTGGTTATCATCTTTCAATGAATAGTATGGAAAGGATCGAACTTTTAGTTGATCGTAACACATGGATTCCCATGGATGAAGACATGATTGCAAAAGATGTTTTAGATTTTTCCGACGAGGATTCCCATCAAAACCGTGTAGCTGTTTCTCAAGAAAAAACGGGTTTAACCGACGCCGTTCAAACAGGTGTGGGGTATATAAGCGGAACACTTATTGCGCTTGGTGTTATGGACTTCCATTTCATGGGGGGAAGTATGGGCTCCGTTGTGGGTGAAAAAATTACTCGTTTAATCGAATATGCTACGGACAAGTCTTCGCCATTGGTCTTAATTTGTGCTTCCGGGGGAGCGCGTACGCAAGAAGGAACGTTGAGCTTGATGCAAATGGCTAAAATTTCTTCCGTTTTGCAAATTCATCAAGTTCGAAAAAAATTACTTTATATATCAATTCTTACCTATCCAACCACGGGGGGTGTCACCGCCAGTTTTGGCATGTTGGGGGATATAATTATTGCCGAGCCCAAAGCGTATACAGCATTCGCCGGTAAAAGGGTAATTGAATAAACATCGCGTCAAAAGATACCTGAGGGCTTTCAAGCAGCTGAGTCTTCATTTGATAATGGGCTACTCGATTCGATCGTTCCACGTAATCCCCTGAAGGGTGTTTTGGGCGAAATATCTGAACTTCACTCATCAGCTCCTTATAAAAAGAATTGAATTTGTTCCGAATTTTTTTTTTTTTTACTTCTGAATCTGCCACATCTTACCCCCCCCCCCCCCATCCCCCCTTACCAATAAATGGGAAAACAATTGTCATCTCCGTTTTCTTTTTGTACGACGAAATATTTGTTGCATTTTTTGGTGTCGGCGTACTCGTCCTCCCCCAATAAACCTCGAAAGAAAGAAATCTAAATTAGATTACTCTACTGGAAACCTGGAAACCCCTTTTCTTCACGGAACAAAAGGAATATCATTAGATATTAGAAAAAAGAGCGAAACAGAGATATATGATTATATAAATAGATTTCTTCTTTTCTTTATTGTAGTTGAGGTAATTCAATCATGGCAGCATCTTATCTACCCTCTATTCTTGTACCCCTAGTCGGTTTGGTGTTTCCAGCAGTTACAATGGCTATCTCATTTCTATATATCGAGCGGGATGAAATCCTCTAATATCTTTTGAGGGCAAGGTAAACTGCTCGATGACTTTCCGATATCAGTTGAATTCAAAGTCTAGTTTTAGCTAATACTTAAATAGAGATGAATTCCCTTTTTCTCGGCGGTTATCTTATTCCTGTTTAAATACCCAATAGTCTCAAGGATATTGTTCTAATCAATCTATGTCTCATTCTCATTTCATATAAAAATGAGATATAGATTGATTATTTCTTAAAAAAAAAAAGCGTTACTTGTAGATAACTACCCTATATGCTTGAACTCCATTTCGGCATTTCATTATTAAACACAAATACATCAAAAACAAGCGGGAGTAATGGACTGCAAAGAAAAAAAGAGGGAAAGTGAGTTTGATGACAAAATGACTAATCCATTTATTATGCAATCTGTGAGGAAATAGTAATGAATTGCCGTTCCAAGTGGATCCAAGTGGATTTTGTAAAAGGCTCCCGTACGATTGCAAATTCATGTTGGGCCTGTCTCCTTGTCTGTGGTGCAACAGGTTTTTCAATAGTGGGACTTTCCAGCTGCGTCGGCGAAGATCTGATCCCCGGACTTTCATCCGAACACATTGTTTTTATCCCACAAGGTATTGTAATGTGTTTTTACGGGATTGCGGGCCTATTTATCGGGCTGTATCTGTGGTGTACTGCGTTTTGGAACGTGGGGGGCGGATACAACTTGTTTGATAAGCGGGGGGGATTCTGTTCTATCTTTCGGTGGGGCTTTCCCGGAAATAATCGCCGCATCCGCATTCGACTTGTACTAAAAGATGTAGAAGCGGTTGGATTGGCAAGTCGGGAGGGCTTTTATCCGCGTCGGATTATTTACTTGAAAGTGAGGGGTCGCCAAAATATCCCACTAACTAGGATTGGTGAAAGTTTAACCCTAGGAGATATGGAAGAAAAAGCCGCCGAACCTGCTCGTTTCCCGCGTGTATCGATTGAAGGTTTTTAAGATTTACTGAATTTCAGAGCTAAATGGTTAACGGAGGAATGCGAGTACTACTAGTACTAGATCGGCAAAAAAGAATTTGAGGGGTCAAAAGAAGGAATAGCCTAATTACAATAATTTAGCTGATTAGTCTCGTACTTCGTTTACTTCCCTCTCCTGATTGATAGGTATACAGTTAACATATGCGATTACATTGCTGGAAACAAAAAATTATTCGATGGTTTCTTAGTACTCCACATCGTTCTCCGGATAGGGCTTATGAGGCTAGCAAGCAACTGCAGTCCTTAATATTAATATACGACTCCCCGCTTTTCGTGCAAGTAGAATCATCCCCTTCAACACCGGATAAATTGTTGCGGGCCACGACAGCGTCCACAAACACGGCATCCAATAAATCTAGATATCTAATATATTGCAGTCTCTTAGAGCACAGATTAGGTATATCTATTTTGGGAATGCAAAGAGACCTGATACTGCTTTTCAGGGCAGGACTACTTCGATTGTTTCCATTTGGATGCTATCGCGCAACCAATTGTTTGATAAAGAATTGCTTGAATGTTTTTTTGCCGAACCTTCCAGATATTTCGTCTTTCCAAGATATATCTTTAAACTCTCGCCAAAATTGTTACATGGATGGCGAAACAGTCAACAAAGGTGGAAAAATTGCTAGCTTCCCGGAAGATAAATTGGAAAATGATTTTCCTCCTTGCGTCTTTTACAAGTTGAATAATATAGAAGAAATAAATAGGAAATTAGCGTGGATTGAAGCGACTTCAAATGAGTTCGATGGTAGAGGAACACGTTGTTCCATAAACTTCTCTCCATTTCAAACTACCAAAAAAGTGATTGAAAAATCATTGAATTGTGAATCAGTATATTTTTCGTCGGCCTATGAGTCAATCAGTTTGGTGCCTCGTTCTGTAACTCGCACTTTATCCAGGTTCAGAGCGGAATTGACAAATCAATCAAGTGTGTTGGTACATAATGATTTCGACTTAACTAGAAACCAAGCATTAGTTTCCCTTCAATATGTTGGGTATTTTCTACTTCTCCCCCTCACGATTCCAATCAGTTTCAGAAATTGGTTTCTAGAGTCTTGGATTAGAGGTTGGTGGAACATCACCCAAACTCAAGTATTTATCAACTCCATTCAAGAGGAAAAAGCTCTGAAACAGCTTCGAGAAGCGGAAGCATTGCTCTGGCTAAATGACGCGACTGAACACTTCGCAGATATGCGGTTGCAAAATTTTGATGCAAATGCATATGATGAGACTACTCAGTTGGCAGCAATGTATAACGAACTCAATATTCAGCTGATTCTGCAGCTAGTAACCGATGTAATTAGTATTGCCATCCCAACTTTATTGTTTATAACGGGTCGAAAGAGACTTGCAGTTTCAAATTCCCGGATTCAGGAGTCATTTTATAGTTTGAATGACACAATGAAAGCGTTTTCCATTCTTTTACTAACTGATTTATGTGTAGGGTTCCACTCGCCCCATGGCTGGGAAATAGTAATAGGCTCCCTCTTCGAACATTTCGGCTTAATCCCCAATAGATATGTAATTTCCCGCCTTGTCTCAACCTTTCCAGTTATTTCAGATACAGTATCCAAGTATTGGATTTTTCGCCACTTGAATCGCACATCTCCGTCGATTGTAGCAACTTATCATACAATGAGTGGGTAATAACCGCTTCTTCTCCGAATTTGCATCTAGCAGGCTAGACCAGTTCATTCTTTTGGGTTATTTGCAACCCCCTTCCGTTTGCTACCTGCTAATAATCATCAAATAAAAGAGGGGAAAGAATTGGAACAAGAGAAAATTATTTGCCACCAAGCGGCATCACCAAGTAACCCGTTTGTACAAAGACTTGAAACTAATCATAAATCTATGCAAAGAAGAATTACGAATAACTGGATGAAAAAGTGTTGGATTCCGTCACTTGCACTTGCAGTATCGATCGGTTTCATTGAATTAAACTGTCCATCTGTATCAAAAGCATATCCGATTCTTGCGCAGCAGAATTATGAAAATCCCCGAGAAGCTACGGGACGTATTGTGTGCGCCAATTGCCATCTAGCCAAGAAACCTGTGGATCTTGAGGCCCCGCAATCTGTTCTTCCCGATACCGTATTTGAAGCAGTTGTTAAGATTCCCTACGATACGTGGATAAAATAAGTACTTGCAAACGGGAAAAAGGGGGGATCGAATGTCGGTGCTGTCCTCATTCTACCAGAAGGTTTTGAATTGGCTCCCCCTAATCGCATTCCAGCCGAAATGAAGGAAAAGTTGGGAAAATTGTCATTCCAAAATTACCGTCCCGGCAAAGAAAACGTAATCGTCGTAGGACCAGTGCCGGGCAAATTATACAGTGAAGTCACATTTCCAATTCTTTCACCAGACCCTGGTACTAACAAGGAAGCTCATTTTCTGAAATATCCCATTTATGTTGGAGGAAATAGGGGGAGGGGACAAATCTACCCGGATGGGAGCAAAAGCAACAATACGGTCTACACCGCTGCAGTAACCGGAAAAATCAAGAAGGTTGTTCGTAAAGAAGGAAGGGGTGGATACGAAATCAC
The DNA here is from genome assembly GCA_033807815.1 of Rumohra adiantiformis. Classification (NCBI taxonomy): domain Eukaryota; kingdom Viridiplantae; phylum Streptophyta; class Polypodiopsida; order Polypodiales; family Dryopteridaceae; genus Rumohra; species Rumohra adiantiformis. The sequence goes on along the minus strand of JAWWVC010000011.1, from coordinate 1,600 downwards.
TATCGAAGAGTTATCCGGGAATCGCGAAACGACGGATACTGTCCCTCCCGGTCTCGAACTCATTGTTTCAGAAGGTGAGTTCGTTAAGGCCGACCAGCCATTGACTAATAACCCTAATGTTGGCGGATTTGGTCAGGGAGAAGTCGAAATCGTACTCCAGGACCCGCTACGTATTCGAGGTCTTATAGCTTTTTTCGCGTCCGTTGTTTTGGCACAGATTTTTCTCGTGCTTAAGAAAAAACAGTTTGAAAAAGTCCAGTTGGCAGAAATGAATTTCCGATTGCCTACTCTTTTTTATGGTTATCCCTTTTCTGGATAGATAATCCAATTGATAATTGCGTGTGAGGGAAGAACAATTTTCACTTGCCTTCTCTTTTAGTCAATGGTTTGATAGAAACATAAAAAAGTATTGATTGCGTCGACTTTGGTTTCATTGGTGGTGTCGGCGGTGTCGACATCACCAACATTATCCACATGTGTTCTATAACGCAATTAGTTTATTTATTTATTGCCAAGTCTCCTAGTTTGACCCTATCGAGTCCAAACTGGAGCACGGAATATATAACGTCTGGTAGGGAGGTAGAATGCAAATATAGATAAGACTCGTCGGTAAGATTACTACCGGGTAGAAGTATGAGAAGAAAAAACCCCACTTCAAAGTTTGTCAAATTATAAATTGCACTCGAAAATCCATTGATTGGTCCGATTATGTTGAGCTAGTTTTCCCCCTAAATACCTAGCACCTACCCTTAAATTTATTATTATATGATAATAATAATTATGGGGGTATTTGTTTGCTTCAATTGTCATACTCAGCCTCGATCGAATCCTTAGACATAAAAGAATCGATTGACCCGTCTACTAGAAAACGCATCCCGGAGCTAGTCTCCAGCTAACTAAATAGAGATATATTGAATCGAACCGTTTTTTTCTTCTCCTTCTTTAAGTAAAAAGAGAAGAAAAAATGGAGAATTCGTTCGTAGAATTCGGTAAAATTTTCTCGGTCAGACGGCAGTCATTATCGAAGAGACGACCCCAACCCCGAGTAAGCTCCGTAGAAGGATACGCCCAGCAAACCTATCACAAGTGTACCGGCTACAGTACCCACCAACCACAAGGGAATTCTTCCAGTGGTATTTGTCATCTGCGCCACCTCCTTACCCCTTACTCTTTTGGCTTTATCATCTGGTCCCGACTCGAGACATGAACAGTCACAAATAATTAGGATCTTGATCGTTTTCGGACAATTCTCTTTAGTTTCTAATTAAAGAAGTAATTAGAAAACGGAACGGCAAGTACGAAAATCAGTAATAATCCCCGATAAAGGCTTGTACGATTCGATTCTACACTCTGTTTATTTGGATTCGGTTGTGTCGTAGATTCGGAGCTCACTAAAAACTATCTTTGAATGAATTGCATAGCTGATATGGATCCCAAGAAGAAAACTGTCGGTACAGCTAAGCCGTGAACGGCTAACCATCTAACAGTGAAAATTGGATAAGTTTTATCTGAAGCCATTGGTATTGGTTTCTCCTAAAAGGATTTGGTGAATGCGTCGACCTGTTCCAGCGAATCGAAGCGGCCAGTTACTAGGGGAACT
>JAWWVC010000010.1:0-19711 GCA_033807815.1 Rumohra adiantiformis | reverse complement strand
GGACATGGGCTAGGGTTTTAATATCAAACCCAATAGGCACTTAGGACTAGGTCTATTCTATTATTTTATGGTAAAGTGGTAACATGAGCTCTCCTCCCTCATCTAGGTTGCGGCTATGGCCACACATAAATGCAAGGGCTTTACATATATATAATCCTCTTCTTCTATTGAGACTTTAATTGATGCTAACTAACTTAGAAGTCATTTAAAAGTGCTAAGATGCACAAGAAATGCAGTGTTAGGCATCATGGTAAATCTAAAAATGTGTGATTTTAGATTAGTCTTAGAGTTCTTACATGTGCTCCTAAAGAGAGTGTCAAGAGTATGCCATGCTTCCTAAGATGTATTGATACTTAAACTATGATGCAAGTACTTGTCCCTAAGGTTTAAGGATATGAAGGCTAAAGCTTTGGTGTCAAAAATATCCCATTGTGCCTTTTTCTCTCTAGTTGTAGGTATGTAAGTCTCTTCACTAATACTCAATTTCCAAAGTTCCTTTTTTTGTAGTAGAAACTTTATTTGGGTTTGCCAAACATGAAAGTTGGTTCCCGTGAATCTCTCAATTGTGTTCTTGCTCCCCATATTTAACTAGATTGAGTAACTACATAAGGCTTAGATGGAAGATTCTTAGGTTTCCATAACCTCCTATGAATGCATATGATGAGGCATTTAACCATAATTTTATTAAATAGTTTGTGAGAGATTGAGAGATTGGTTTTCTATTGCTCACCCATTTTTCAAGATAAGAGAATTATTAATAGGGGAAAAACCCATCTCCATACATGTGTAAGATTTGTAGATTATAAGTAATGGTTATTTTACTTGACTTAATTTTTCTAAAAGATCATTTAGGTTTGCCCAACAGCCCTTGATTTCTTTTGACTTCAAATCCCTACTAGCTTTAGTCATATATGCATACTTTTCCTAAAGTCAATTGTGTTCATGTGGGAACAAACTCTTAGAAAAACATCAAACTAAAATATTATTGTGGAAATGCAAAATCATGTATGCTTGATCCCTTTGCAAAAAGAAAATAAGTACATACTCTATGTCATTGAAAAAGTGCTCAAATAATGATTTATAGGTGGGATACTTTCTTTATTGGTTTTCAATGTTGTTGATGATGGCCATGGAAAGATCCCCTTAGAGTTGGCACTTTCCTTCAAGTGGAAATGGCTACTTTTAGATAGGTATACACCATAGGCTCCATGCAATTGTCCTCTTGGAATTGTGGGAGCCATTTGAAGTAGATTTGAGGTGGGACTGCCTTCTTTCACAAGGCTTGCATTGAGAAAAGTGTGAAAGGCCTCTAGAAGGATGACTTTGACTAGTCGTTAGGAGATGTCAAATCAATTGCCAGCTCCACATGATTCCCAAGGAATCTCCCTTCATTAGGCCTTCAAGATAAACTCCAATTTATGCCTTTACTATAAAAAGTATGATGCAAGGTATGAACATGTCACCACATACTCTAAATAGAGTGTTCCCTTTGAACCACAAGACCAAACATTTGGTTTTGTTCTTGGAATGATTTCAAACTACTTATATGCAATACAAAACTAGTGTCCCACCAAGAAAAGATTACATAGCCTTATGATTCATGATGAGAGCTGAAGATGATAGTCAAACTCAAGGCAATTTAATGACATTTTATGCAAAAGATTAAGACTTTAAATAAATAAGAACATATCATAATTATGAAGAGAATGAGCTCTATTTTAAAGGTACTAAGAATGCTAATGGAAGAGAGATAATGCTAACTAGATGCTTTGTGTAAACTAGGAATACATTATTGATCATATGAAAGAAACCTAACGCTCATACCATGTAAGATTTCTAGGATCATAATGTTATTACTACAATCGCTTAACTAGAGCATTACATGTGACATAAACTGAAGAATCTCACTACAAATGAAAAGCTCAATCAAAGTAGACAAGTACACACATAAGGTCAATCAATACGTCATTACTAGCTTTTGTAAGAGCACAAATATGGAGCTCTTATATAGGCTTGGCAAGTGGGCTTGACAAGTGGGCGAAGAGAGAGAGTGAGAGCTAGTGAGAGAGTGCTAAAATCTCTAAAAGAAGCTTTTAGGAGGTGCCCTCTACCATGTAACCTCATTAGTGATGCTTCATGTATACTAGGAATAGAATATTGATCATATGAAAGAAACCTATCGCTAATACCATGTTAGATTTCTAGGATCATGTTGTTATTACTACAAGCGTTTTACTAGAGCATTACATGTGACATAAAGTGAAGAATTTCACTACAAATAAAAAGCTCAATCAAAGTAGACAAGTACACACATAAGGTCAATCAATACTTCATTACTAGCTTTTGTAAGAGTACAAATATGGAGCTCTTATATAGGCTTGGTAAGTGTAGCTCTTTTGTAAGAGTACAAATTGAAAGAACATAAGCTTATTAGCCCCTTATAGCAACGTTGGCTTGCTTTTTATGCGTCTTATTATGCTATTTTTTATGTGTATGTGCTTGAAAAATTAGTGAATGTTAGTGAAAGTTAGATTAGTTAATGTGTGAAAATGCAATCAATTAGAAACACAGCATAAAAAACATGAAAGAACAATACAAAACAAGCAAAATTGACAACACACTTGTTTCATACACAATTTCCAATTCCTTTAAAGGAACTCTGTGTGATTCTCCACCCAATGGTTATGAAACAAGTGAACCCTAGCCCTAACTTAAGTGTCCCCACCTGCGGAGTTCACACACACATGTCTAAGCATCCACACTCAATTGTTTGACCATTAGGTTTAGCCAGCTCACCTCATTCCCACCCTTGAACCTCAGTCTCTATAGTGTACTCAACCCTCAATCACACTAAGCCGCATGCCAATAGAGCTCCCAAGTTCTTGTCATTGTCTATGTATCATTACTCCCCATTTGGAGAAGATTTTTATTCCACAAAAACAATACCAAGGAAACTCTTGGCCAACAAAGCTAATCTCTCCCAATTCAAGGCTTCCTCTAGTCCATCCTTCCATTTCATGTGAGCACTCACAATAAATTTTATTGTGAGTCTTGCAGTTACAATACCCAAGAATCCTCTCAAGCTTGTGTAGGGTAGATGGGTGTTCAATAAACTCAACTAGAGAATCAATGCCCACAATGTTATTGTCAATGTCCATAGTATTTTGAAGTCTACTAACATGAAAAATTGGGTGTATGAGAGAACCTTCAGGTAACTCTATCTTATAAGCTGAAGTACCAATCCTTTTAAGTACTATGTAAGGTCCACAATACCATGGTGAAAGGTAAGGACACACTCCTGTCTTCATCATTTTGGATTGAGTAGGTACCTTGAGATACACTTGCTTTCCCTCCTCAAAGATAACTAATCTACATTGAGGGTCAGCATAGATTTTAGCACAATTGTAAGTTTTGTGAACACTCTCACAAGAAACCTCAAGCATGGTGTTCATATCCTTGAGAAATTATTGAGCAGAATAAATCTTCTTCTTCTCAAGACCACCGCAAGTGGTGATTGAGGTTGAAAACCATCCATAAGCATAAAGGGTGAAAACCGAGTAGTTGCATGCTTTTAGCACTATTGTAAGCAAGCTCCAAATGAGGAAGGTAACCCTTCCAATTGGGCTATTTCTTACTAACATAAGCTTGTACCATGTCTTCAAGAACCTTGTTTACCTGTTTTGTCTGACCATTAATGGTTTGCAATACTCATGCTAAGTGTATAGTCCAAATTTTGGAACATAGATTGCTAGAAATGACTGTTGAATTTCCTATCCCTATCTAAAAAAAATGTTTGCTGCTGTTGTTGGGCAGACCTTAGAGATGATAGAAATTTTAAACAAACAAATGAGACAATTATGATGCTTTCACATCCACTATAATAGGAATAAACCACACCATCTTGATTAACCTATCCATAACTACTCGGATCAAATCATGTCCACAATTTGTCCTAGGTAAACCAACTATAAAGTCCATAGAAATACTTTCCCACTTACTTGCAAGAATATCCAAGGGATGTAACAAGCCACCTACTCTAAGGCACTCATGCTTATTGACTTGGAATTGCTTACAATGCAATATGCAATCTAGGATATCCTTATACATATGAGGCCAATAAAATTGTCTCTTGACAAGTGCATAGGTTTGATGAACCTTGAGATGCCCCGCACTAGGACTGTCATGACTTTCTTTCAACATGGGCCCTAAAGTCATCGTCCAATGGTACAAAAACTTTCCCCTTTTAGAGAAGATAACCATCGTTATAGGAGTAGTGTCAAAAATGCTCTCCTTTATTGTTTGTGTCTTGTCCTTGAGGTGTATAATCTATAATACTAGATGAGTCTGCTGCCTTTGAGCCTCTCCACTCAGCACCATTCTCTCAAGAATTGGCATCTAAACCACCCAATTTAGTCCCCACCCCAAATCAATGGAGCCTTCTTGCTTTGTATCCATTGGCATGGAGTCACCTCCTATCTAGCCACAACTAGCCTATAACTCTAAGCTTCCTCCAAGTCCTGCACCTACCTCCATGTGAGGCAGTCAATTATTATGGATCAAACTTTTAGTTGCCTTGCATAATGGGAATCAAGTTCACATTTTCCACACATGGATTCCAAGAATGCACTACAAAATTGAGTAAAGACCAGCTCATTTACCATAGGCTTACAACTCAAGGGTCAACAACAACCACATTAAATTTACCTTTTAGAAAACAAAGCTCAAAGTTTGAAGGAGTTCAGCCCAGCAACCTTTTCTACCCTTCACCTCCAATTGTGTAAACAACCATTTTAAACTTTAATGGCCAATCCTAATCTCAAAAGTGGAGCCACACAAAGAATGCCTCCACTTTTTCAAAGCAATGGAAATAGAAAAAAGTTCCCTCTTGGTATGACTATTAACTTAACATTAAAATGTTATCAAGAAAAACAACAATAAATTTACGTGAAGAGGGTTTCAATACAATATCCACTAAAGCCATAAAGATAGCCATGGAGCATTGATCAAACCAAAAGACATGACCATAATATTGTAGTGACCAACAAAGTTTGAAAAGCTGTGGTGATAGCCAGAGCATAGGTCTATCCTAGTGAAATATTGGGCACCACTTAATTGATCAAACAATTCATTGATGTGTAGCAGAGGATATTTACTCTTGATTGTTAGCACATTAAGAGATTCTTAATCAATACATAGCCACATTGACCCATCAGCGCAAGCCAATACAAGGAGACAAACTAGGCCATATGAAGCCTTTTTGGAGGTAATCACCTAGCTGGTGCTCCACCTCAAGGACTTCAGAGTGACTAAGTCTATAAGAAGCTTTGGACACAAACTTACTACCAGGGTGTACCTTGATAACATGGTCAACTGGTCTAGATGGAGGCAAATCACTAAGTAAGTCATCTAGAAACACATCAACATACTAAGCAAAATTAGGGACTCTAATCTAGAAACATACTTGTGAGGCACTACAATCTTAACATTAGTTTTAAAAGAAGCATCCTTTACAATATTTGAAGCATTACAAACATCATTCCCATTGTTTGGCATAGACTTAGACTTAGCAACATTATTGAAACTAAGAGAGTGCAAAATACTATGCAAATATGCAAAAGAAGTATTACTATTGTCACATTTTGCACCTAGAACATTTACATCAAAAGTATTGTCCACATTGATCAGAAAATAGCAACATACATGTGTAACTTTGTGGTTGTTGATTGCACAAGCCAACTCCATGGAGCAAATCAATGGTGATGCTGGCACATCTTGCTCACTATGCAACTTAATAGTTTTACCCACATGCTCTAATACAAAAGGATTGTCTGCATAGCTACGTTTAAGTGAAGGGACAAAATGGTATAACCACTTCCTCCTTAGAATCACATGAGCACGTGTCAAATGCGCAACCTAAAAAACTAAAATAGTCTCAAAACTCTGGATATGTAATGGTACCCCCAAAACAACCATTTCTCAAAACTTGTGATCAAAGACATTGGCCAAAGAGACCACATACTTATGATCAAAAGTGGTCTTAAATAGTTGCAACTTCATCACAAGAGTATAATTGAAAAATTTGTGAGCTACACTATTGTCTATCATGATCGCCTTTCTTGCCCTTAATTGTACCATACATGCAAACCAAGTCATGAGGTCCAAATGTGGGTACAAACATGGACTAGGTGACATTGGTGAGGATGTTGGCAAGGACCTTTCTATCCTGCCCATCCATGAAATAGGCATGCAAAAGTAACCTTAGTAGCAACCATCATCCTTGCCTTCAAGACCCAATTTCTTGTGTAGCACAACTCTACTAGTTGTACCATATCTAGTGAGGTGGTATGGGATGGCTACTTGTTGGTAGTGGACTAGTATCCATGTGCTTGTGTGTGTAGTATCCATGTGCTTGTGTGTGTACTATCCATGTGCCCCACTAAGGTCTATGCATACAAAGTTCTAAGTGTAGGATTTTTGTGGAAAAACTACAAAAGTTTCCCCAAGTTAGGCACAATTGGAAAAATACAATAGGGCTCTAGGAACCTAAGCATGCATATGTTAAGTACTTGCTCTTAGTCTACACCCAGGCACTCAAGGGCATGACAGAGTATGTAAAAACAAGAGAGTGGAAAATCCAAGAAGGATCCATTGGGAATTGAAAGGAATACATGCCAAATCATGGGAAGAATGTCCACTTATTTTTTATTGTAATTCTTTGCCAAAAAAAGCCTTGTAATAGTATGGGAAAACCTTTTTTGTAATTTTGCCTATTTTATAAGCTCATATTTGAGTTCTAATTTGTCTAAATGAGCCACACCCGCTTAAGTGATTGACTAGGAAAGTGTGGGCAAAACTTAGGTATTTATTATAAAAGCCCATTTTCCAAAAGGATAGGGTTACATTCGCACATTCTACACTAAGCTCTTAGCTTCCAAGATCTCTCTTATTGAAGGCAAAAGCTCCTCAAGCCCTCCATGCTTGTATAAGAAATTGTACTCTCTCTTTATTGGCAATGAAATGAAGAAGTGTCTTCTCCATTCTCTCTTTTATCCTTTCTATTGTCTTCATTAATCTCTTTATTGTGTGTATAACTCAATGTGAAGTGAAGCTTTGTTGCACAGCTCTTGCTTTTTCATAGCAAGGAGCTTGTAACAATTGAGCCTGGAAGCATCACAATCTTGTATGTGTGCCTGGGGAGTCACCTAGCTTAGTGGTTCTAGCCCAACACTCCTCAAATGCAAACAAGTGAGAAGGTTGACTTAGGGAAGCTTAACCTAGCTAGCACAAAGGACACCTTGCTTTGTAATGATAAGAAAATCTATGACTGAGCATTAGGGGTAGCCCATGACCTATCACTCTACGGCTCAATCCTACTCCTACTCAATCCATATAAAGAAATAGATAGGCTTTTCCCCTCACTCCTAATCACTCAATATCACTCTTAAACAACAAATCAATTAGTCAAGCATTACATTGGTACGCTCAAGTATTCTTTATCAATGCCCACAAGCTCACTAATTACTTGCTTAATAGAATGCATTCCATCCCTTAAGCTAAGGACTAATTAACTAGTTAATAACAATGAGAAGATATAGAAGCATCTTATCTAATCAAAGAAATGGAGTTGACTTAAGAATTCAAAACAAGCATTACTTCATGCAACAGAGTTCTCTTGAAAACTAGCTAAAAGGTCCCTATCCATTTAGAAGTGTCACTACTTATAGCTAGATTTCTAGGTCTAGCATATTCAAATTTGAGCACTCCTAAGAGATAAGTGAAATAAATGAGGTTGAATCCCATATATACAACTCAAAATGCATACAAGTCTTCAATTTAATCTCCTCATTAACTACATTGCAATTTGGCAAGAATCAAAATATGGACTTAAGTAAAAAAAAGACACAAATTTTGGTGGTGAGGATTTCTCGTCCACGTCTTGCACTTCATACCTTTCTTCATGGTAGCCCAAAATTGCAAATTCTTAAGCATCCTATTTCTACCAAAACAATTTCCATTATCTATTGTCCTATGTTTGTGAAGGTCCAAGCCTATCTTGGCCTCCACTACCCAAGGATTGACCTTGGTGTGTACTCTTTGTTTAGATTCTTTTCCTTGGAGGTGTTTTTCCTTTAGCTTGAGTGGTTAGAGTTGGAAAACCTTCAGCATCATATGGCATGGGTGTTGGGTGCCTTAAGCCCTAGAGGTCAAGGTTGTGGTGGTTGTTATTGTGGAGGCTAAGGAATTGGTCGATTAGCTCTTTGGTCAAACGTTCCACAATTGAAAAGGTTTCCCTTGTCTTTCTCTTTCATTTCTTATGCATATCCTTGTAAGCACTTGGCGCTCCATATCTTTGATCCCATTTAGTATTTGGCAATTAAAAGCTTTTGCTTGCTGTTGTGGGACGCTATCTAGGAATTTTTTGCAGCTTGTGTTGCTTGCAAATTTCCTCAGGATCTGTGATGTCTAGTGGCATGTATTTGGTTCTTGAGTTAATAAGACTCCTTTGTACAAAAGTCTCAGTGATTGGAGCAAGTGGTCCAAAACAACTTGAAGTATAGTGGTCAATGAACCATGTGGTCATCATCTCTTCAAAAGCCGTCTCTGGAGAAAACCATGTAGTTGTCCAAGAATGGATCCTATGTTGAGATCACAAGCCAATTATTGCATATCAAAGTGATACCCATAATTTGCTAGGTCATCCTTTTGATCTTTCTCAAAGAATGTTAGCAATGTATGGATAAGCTTTAAACATCTATTTTGTGAGGTTTAACACACCTTTATAGTAATCAATAGTGCTCTCACAAATTTTTGCCAGCCATTGGGCATTGAGCATGAGGTAATCTAGTGGATTTGTTAATTTTGGAAAATTTAGCAACCACACATTTCTTTCTTGCATTTCATCAAACTCTTCTTAGTTGTATCTTTTGGTTGCTGGGTAGTGGGGGTCAATTTTGTACCTCCTTATAGAGTTGTAATAGATATTTAAAGCATTGTCTCCTTTCCAAAACCACTTTTTTCTTCAAAGGGGTTGAATCTCAAGCATTTACTTGCTCTTCATATTTTTGATCTTAGTGTACCCACCTCAAACTTCTTTTGGATGGGGCATATCCCAGCCATATCCCATTCTACCAAGTTCTTCTCTACTTGTGCTCTTAGGTGTTGCTTATCCCACTTCATAATGTCCTTTGGAAATCCCTCATGTGGTATCACTTTGCTTCAATCATAGATTTCCCTTTTATACAAGTAAAGGTCCTTTTGCTTGGCTTGAAGTTTTGCAAAGTAGTCATTAGTGATCTCTCACCACTAATAATATTCAATCAGTGTGTGTATGTCCTTTGCAAAGTCACCATTGCCTTGGTAGGTCTTGCGCTTTGTCCCATCCTCATCCTAGGTTCTTGCAAGCTCTTAGAATGATTTTGTTTCTATGTTTTCTTGGATGGGAGACAAGGGTTTTTTGTCTTTGGCTTCCTTTAAGCTTTGTTGGCTCCTTTTTCAACTCATACAACTCCCTTTGCATGCATGCCCTCTCACTTTTGAGGTCTTAGTTTTCATTGTGTAGCCTTGGTAGCTCACTCTAAATAAAAAGAATCCAATGTTTTCAATCATGCCAAGCCTATGAGAGTAGAGGTACTACGTGAATGTAGGCTTTTGGCTTGCTCCTTAGATTTTTCTTCTACTACACTTGCTCTCTCCTCAACCTTATGGAGTAAGATTTCTTGATTTCTTTATACGGCTACACTTGTTGACAATGCTCTTCACTACTTTTCTTCCATTGCTTTAGGTACGCATCCACCATTTTGTTCTTGTCTTCTAGGATTTGAAAGTTCTCAATGATGTACTTAAGAAAATCATGCAACGTTTGCATGTATTCAATGCTATGAGGCCACACTGCATTCTCATCTTTTAGCTCATTCCTTAGGGCTTGAATCTTTCCATTGGCCTTCTCCATGATCTCAACGGCATTGATGAGGGCTTGAATCATCTCATTTTGCTCTTCCTTGCTATCCACTAGCAATGCTTCAACCTATTCCCGTGCCAATTTTATTTGGTCCCCTAGATCTTGAAATTCTTCTTCATCTTCTTTGGTAGCAATTTTATGCTCCTTTCTTTGATCCAATCTTGAGTGCATGTTCTAGTTATGCCGCATCCACTTTTCTCTTTACTTAATTGTATCCATCTGCGTGGAGAGAGGTGGAGTACTTGATTGTTCACCTTTCTTCAAAATTAGGCTTGGATGGCTCTTTTGGGCTTAGCAATGAATTTCCTTCATCATCAACTTTCCCTTTACCCTTCCTTTTCTTCTCTTACTCCATTTCTTCCCTCTTGTTTTACTTTTCCCTTTCTTCTCTCACAAGGCGTTGGTTTTGAGCTACCACTTTTGTCTAAAACTTTTGATCCACTCTTGGATGAGGTTAGCTTCTTCTTCTATATAAACATAGCCCTCTTGAGAGTATATTAATGTGTTTGGCAATTATTGGACTCTTCCATGGGTTTTTTATAAGCTTCTTTGCATTGAAAACACAATCATCATCGTCATGCTAACAAGTATGTGTGCTTGTTTCAAAAAAGATCTTGGTTGAGGATCCAACCTTGAACTGCTTGGCCTTTGCTTCCTTGGCAATCTCACTAGCTTCACTTTTGCAAAGCTTTATAGTTTTTGCAAGCTTGTTGGGATCCATGTCCATTTGTGCTTCATCCCTTCTCAAATCAGGCTCAAAAGCTCTATTTGTGTGCTTTTTGGTCTTTTGATCTAATAAAATTTCTTTAGCATTCAAGGTTGATGCTCTTTCTTTGGCTTTTTGACCCTCATTACCTCGCTTGGGCACATGTCCTTGGTTACCTTTTTCTACCAATGGGTTTGTCATCTGGCTTTGTCCATGGCTCTAGTAGTTCATCTTCATCTAAGGTTATATAAACAATCCTTGTCAATGCTAAAACCCCACCTAAGTATGGCTTTGTTTGGTAGCTAGCTTCACCCCAACATTTGGTAATTTTGCTCTTGCTAGCAGCTTTTGGAGTAAGGTGCCTGCATAATCCTTCTTTAGCTTTGAGTTTTGCACCTATATTAAGGTTTACTCCACTACTACTACTTTCTCAAGAGCACTCCATCTATGTGGATATGCCAAGTGAAGATGCTACATGGGTAGTTGCAGTGGTAATCAAATTTCTTGGCTTCTCAACTGGTCCCATCTTGGTTCCAACTTCCCTAGGAAATACAAGTCCTTATTTGCAGCAGTCATTTGAGCTTTCTCATTGAATGTGAGATCCCAATCCTCTAAGTTTAATGCTATCTGTATTGAATCCCTTGCTAGTAGGGTACTCCTTTTTCATTGATGGAAGTCAATGACAATTGTGATCTTGAAATCCTCTCCTAAAGTGATGTAAGTTTTTCAAGCTCTCTCCAAGTTTGGTCTCCATGTAGGTAATGCAAAATAGCCGTCTAGGCACAAGAGCACTTCCATAGTTGTGTGGGTCTATTTGTGATGTAAAACAAAGAATGATTTGGCACATGCACTAATTAAGGCCTATCTTCCTTTGATTTTGTTAAAGGTGCCACATACCACACTAGTATTGTGTGCAAATGTTACATCCATGTCCACAAAACAATTTGTAAAGTAGTGATCTAGCCACCAAAACTAATCTGCCCTTTGTGGTAGCAGTGCTTGTGGTGCATCTTGTTCTCTTCCCTCTTCTTTTGTGTCAAAAGATGGTACTGTAGGATCCAAAAGTTGCAATATTTGTGCTCTTTTTTTATCGCTACTCCAATCCTTGTACTTCCTTTTCACCATTTTGGCGCTTTATAAAGTGTCAACCCCCAAATGTTCTAAGTGTTGGGATTCTAGGGAAATTTTGGCAAAACTACGCCGCTATGACGAGTGTCAAGAATGCAAGGGAAGCCACTCCCTCCTAATGCCCAAGAAAGAGGTGTGCTAGCACCACCAAAATTACATATATGCACTACAAGGAGACAACTCATGATTACCACAAGTTGACACTACCATATCCTCTTTGAAAGAAAGAAACCCTTCATAGCAAGAAGATGCTTAAACTTGAATGCCCAAAAGAAGAACACAATGGCTAGCAGCCCATATCCATCAAGCAAAGACAAGGGGAAACAACGCTAGCAAATCAACCAAAGTGGAGATTGAACTAGTTTCAAAAGTACGCTAAACTCATATTTTAATATGCCAAAGCTCCAAGGGAATTAAGGATTGATCCTAACTTTTGCCCAATAAGCAAAAAAAGAAGTTTTAAAAGCTTCATGGCACTTTAGCATACACAATCAACATGGCTAAAGTACCCAATTCTACCAGCACTAGAGGGAGGCCAAGAGCCAATAGAAGCTTACATGCTAAGTAACTACAAGGTGGTGATCAAAAAATTCAGAGCAATACCAACTTTAACATGTTTAATGCTTGCCAAAGTATTCAAGATCATCGTCACGTGCATCAAAGTATTTCCACAAGAAATAGAGATAAAGCCACCCTCGAACTGCTTTCTATAAGACACTTTTGGGTTGTGCTAGAACCTTACATTAGCACCTTCCCCTGCAGTCCTTATGGGCTTATTTGCACAAGTTCAGTTATTACCTTCACACTATATGACAACATGGGATTCTTTGAGTACCAAAGAAATGTGTTTGGACATTTAAATTAGGATCTCGATACACGGTTAATTTCCTATCAAGCTATGGAACTACAAAAACCCCTACTAGATATTCTAGAGACATCATTGAAAGCAGTTTGGTTTGAACTCTAGATTAGGGGCCTTGAAAGTCCAATGTGGTTGCCAAAGGTGCTTTTAAAGAGTCATAAACCCTTCACAACAAGCCTCATTTTTTCCAATTCAATTTATCATCATTATTGGCCTTAAATAAAAGCTTAAACTTATAGTCCTTTGTCCTACATGATTTTTTACTATAATTACATTTGCAACCAAGATGCCTTATTTACATTCAGATTTAATACAATATTCATCTACACCCACTTTTGTACCACTCACCCATTACAACTACAACCCTTAGGCCACATTTACAACAATAGCTACTGTAAATAGGAGAGGGGGGGAGATCATATTTGCTATAATTGAATAGCAAGATTGAATTCCTAAACTCCATAAATGCAGTTGATTATATCAAAGAATCAAGATGCAATATCTACAAGAGAATGGAGTAAAGAGAAGGAGGAGCGGATGTGGTTGATAAAGGCATAATTTTTTGGAATCTACAACACCTCTTCATAAATAGTATCTATTTTTAGAATTCTATGCCCAAAGTGAAATGTAACAAAAGCCAAGAGTGAATGTAACTTTTTGAATTTTGATGGAAACCTAGGTATAAAGGTCAAATCACTTAGGGAATAGAATTAACTTTACAACTAATGTCACGTCAAGTAGATCTTCTCTACTCACTCTTTGTAAAAGGATAAGGTGCCATTAGAGCTCTAATTGCTCTCTACTCTTGTAATTTCCATACCAATTAATGATAAGGAAGTGTTCCTCGTGTCTTGTTCTATGTATTGGTGTCATGAATTTGTTGTTTTTTTTTGTGGAATGCATGAAATTGTGATTTTTTTTGAGTGATTACATGCTTGATATGCTGCAAAATAAGTGATGGTATATATATTTCTTGAGTGTACAAGGCCATTGGAAACATCTAGGATGGTTTTAGATCATTGTTGCACATTTTCAATGACTTGTCTATGAGATTGTGATTTCATAACTACTCCTAAATGAAAGAAATAGGCTGTATTGTATGTCCCCTTGCATATCTTGAGTCTAGATATGAAGTCTAACACTTTTTGCATTGGTTTGAGCATTGAAATGGTGGAGGCATCAAGTTTAAATCTTGTGAGTGTCACTAATAAGATTTGATAGGGTTAGGATAGAGTCATTAGTGGATTAGAGACCCATCTTTGAGCATCTAGGTGTGGTTTTATGGTGCTTGACAAGTCCACGTAGCTTCCATGCACTAGCTGGATTGCTTCATGCACTAGCTGGATTGCTTCCCTTGTAGTTACTATTTTGATTCAGCTAGAAAAAGGTATGTTGCATTTTCTTAATGGTCATTAGTTAATTAATCAATTGCTTAAGGAATGGTTGCATTCTATGAAGTGTTTGATTAATAGACTTGTGGGCATTGATAGAGTGATGTTGAGTCTATCAATGCAATGCTTGGTTGATTGATTCATTTTTTGAGAGTGATATTGAGAGATTATGAGTGAGTGGTTAATATTATCCATTTAATTAGAGGGGATTGAGTAGGTTGTGGGATTGAGTCATAGAATGATAAATCATGGATTTTTCTAAATACCAAGCTAGAGATTCTCTTGCCTTGACAAAGTGAGGTGTCCTCTGTGAGCTAGCCATGTTAATCTTCCCTAAGTCAACCTTCTCATTTGAGAAGGGTTGGGCTAGAGCCACTAAGCTATGGTGACTCCCCACAATAGTGATCAGGCTCTTGTTGTTCAAAACAAAGGCAAGGGAAAAGGTATTGGTGCCTATTAGTCAAAATCTCATTTTGGGTAGTCATCAAGTAAGAAAGTTTTAGATTTGCAAAAGTCGAATAAGAAGTGTAAGTGCCATCACATTGGCCACTATGTTGTTGAGTGTCCAAAGCAATTGGCAAAGGAGAAAAAGAAAGAGTCAAGTATGGATGTTGCATATTCTTCTTCTACACCTATGACTAAGGAAAATGTGCTTGCAAACCTTGTGCATGATAAGCATTATTTCCCGATATGTAGTTATGAACATTATGAGTTTTCTTTTCATGTTGGTGATTCAACTTTTTTGGTACTTCAAAGCACATCACATCCACCAATAACTCAAAAATTTCATGTTTGATAAAGCTCCATGATTTTGTGACTTTAGCAAGAGTACTAGTATTGTCATGCGTCACCAAGTTTGGATAAAATTCCTTGAGTAATGATTCCACCCCAACTTGCCATTACCATCCACACCAATGATGGTTGACGGATAACAAACATGGATGACATAAAAATGCACCAATCATGAGAGTAAATCTCACCTTTTTAATCCCACACATCTAACTCCCAATTTTATGAGAGGAGCAACTTCTTGTAGTTATTAATCACCAAGACATAAGCACAGCTACATGTGTTTAAAATGACCATATATTAGTCTTTGCAAATGCATAGCTACAGAGACAACAGAAAGGAAACAACTAGGTTGTCAATCTATCATACCCATAAACAAATCACCAAGTACATCATGTTCCCATTTGGAAGCTATAATGGTAATGTAGAAGGTGTAAATCTACCTTTTCAACCATCTATACAAAATAAACTTGTAAGCATATCATCTTTAGTGATAACTTCAGCCTTCACAATGACTTTTTCATCTAGCTTCCCAAGTTCTCTAGTGGTAATAATGTAGACATAAAGAATGCAACCATCCCAAGATACAAGCCAAGGGCCATAGGTTAACATGGGATAAACCATATCTAAAGGGAAGAAACTATTGAGAGTTAGAGACCATCTTTTTTTTGGTTGGTAAAGCATTAGGTGGTTATCACCATTTTTGAATAATAGCACTTGCTCAATGTGTCAAAAGAGATCCAATCTCAAGCTTCAACCCAAGACACAAGCCAAGGGCTATGGCTTAACATGGGAGAAATTGTATTTTATGTGAAGAAACTCTTGAGAATGAGAGACCATATCTTTTTTTATCGATAGAAAATCATGTGGCTGTCACCATTCTAAAAGACTAGTGGCTCAATGTGCTAGGATAACTCCAATATCTAGCTTGAGTGCCATGCCTTGCGCACATGAGCCAACGCCATGAAGGTCCTTCTGTAGGAAAGTTGTTGGGCCCCCAAAAGTAGTAGGCTCCTTGGGGGGTCACTTATGAATATGTAAGTGTATCATATGGGTTTAACAAAATAAGATTTAAAATCCCTTTTGCCTACATTTTTTACACGCAAAAGGGTGCCATTTTAAGGGGGTACTCACATGTTTATAGGAAAAGGGTGTATTTTATTCATAAAAAAAGAACAAATAAGGGGTTTTTTAATTAGTCCTTGAATGCAAATGATAGGAGAGGTTTACATAATGTGAACCCTCTGAGGTAGGTCCTAGGGAAGCATCATGGACCAATCATTAGATCTTGCATTCTGACAATCTTGTTTGATATAGATATGGCAACTTATATTAGTGGGCTTCCTTTTAAAGAAGTCCTTGGTCTATTTTTAAGCATAAAATTACTAATTGTATTGCAAGTTGGAGCATTAGTAAAAGCAATTTGATGATAAGTGAGTCAGTGATGTATCTAAGAAACTATTCATTAGCCTTGGGAACCCAATAGTTTTGCACTTAATCAAAGACAATGAGAGTGAGAAGCAATTCATTAGCTTATAGGAGAGAGGATTACCTTCTCTCTCAAATGTGAGTGAGAAGCAAGTCTTTAGCTTAAAGAGGAGATAGGATTACCTTCTCTCAAATGCATAGATGAGAATTACCTTGAAAGCACTACCCTCAATTGTCAAGATTAAAACCAAGGGGAGGTAAAGGAGGACATGGGAAATCCATGTGGATGTGTCTGCTAGAACCAAATTCTCTTACATGATCCACACCACAATGACAGACTTGTCATTACAAACACACAACCTTCAAATGATTAAGGAGGAATTTACCTATAAAAAACCATTGAGATCCTTTACATTAGACAGGTAGAGTGGCTTCCCCTTCAACATCTGTTGACATTGTCCTTTAGCCTCAATTCACTTTAGACCTCCAATTACAACTTCCTCTTTGGCAAACAAGATTTCCTTGCTAAGTTTGGCAAACGCAACTTGGATGTGTCCTATTGACTTTGTATCACAGATCGCTAGTCCTGCAAAGATTTTTTACTCTGGCTTGATCTAAAATTATACCAATATTTTATTGATAATTGTTTTTTATGTATCTTAAAAAATGCTTGTTTGTTTTGCATTCACGCTGACATTGAAATACACAATGTGCCTCCTCTTCACCTCTTGTTGTGCAACTATTGACATATTGAATGGTTTTATAGAGTGCTCCTCAATATGGAGTTTCTAGAGTTAAGGCTTCACTCACAGGTTTCATTTTGTTGATATGAGCTTTCAATTGCTTTGGTATCAAGCTCAAGTTCCTAGGTCTCCAATTTATATATGTAGTGCTAGACTACTTTGCATATGTCAATATTTTCATTTTTTATCCCAACAAAGGAAATACAGAAGAAGGCATCTTTGAGCAAGAGAGATTGAGCAAGTTTCAAGGTAGAGCATAACTCATCAATCTAGAATCCCTCCTAGCCTAACAAGATTGGGAACATTTGATGTCATCAATGCCACAAGGATGATGAGAGCATTTACAAATCAATATACTTGCTTTGCAATCGTGACAATTTCAATAATATGGCTATCAAATTTTCATGAGTTTTACAACCACCATCTCCATTAATTTTATCTTTTAGATGAATAGATATCCCAAACCCATTGCTCCTTTCTCCTAGGCTACAAGATATCCCACTAATTTAGACTCAAGCAATTGCCCTTCAAAAAGTAGAATAGGTCATGAAATCCCTACTTTCTAAAGGTGACACTCTCAAAGGGAAGCTTTGAGGGAACATATTAATCACCACTTGAGTAACAGATTTTCTTAGCTTTACTATTATCTTGCATGATGCTTTTTGTGAGTTGCACTAGTATTACCAAGATTTTGTACATTTGATTGTCTCAAACTTCAAGTGTAGTCATCAACGGTTCAATGACATTCCTTGGCTCTGTTGGAATCAAGATGGGTGTATAAAATCACTTAGATTTACAAACATTTTATGTCATTCTAATGCTAAATTTTGGAAGAAAATCTAAACATGCCGCTTATCTTACTTTTGACACGGCTCTTATTGGGTGCTCTCTCCGGCTCACTACAAGATTTGTAGTCAAATCAATTGTTCTATCTCTTACACAAAAAGAGATTTATTTTGCACATGCTCTCTCTCTCTCTCTCTCTCTCTCTCTCACAAACACTCACACTCACACACACTCACACACACACACACACACACACACACACACACAAACACACACACACACACACACACACACACACACACAAATTGATCGATCACACACATGAACAAGCATGCACACAAGATTTTGATGTTCACTATCTTTCTCATCTTATAAAGATATGCACACATAATTGTCTTTCTCCCCAAGAGGAGTTTAAAGCCTGAACATGGATGCTCCCTTTCTTGATGACTACCCTATGTGTTTTCCCCATTCCTCCTACTTGCCTCACCTCCGCCGCCCCCATCTTGCTCTCCCCTACCTCTATGGAATTCAATGCCCTTTTCAACTTGTGGTGGCATGCAGCAACTGTTGTAGCCCTACCTCCTCTTTTCTCCATGTGCAATCTCCACATGTGCAATCCCCCCCTTTCCTTCTTTTTCTTGCAAGTGCTTTGCTAGCTTTGATCATTCCAAAATTGCATAGGGGTTGCCCACCATAGCCTCATTGCCAAAAGGGTTTCTTTTTATGATGAGTTCATGCACCCCTCATCATTTCTTTGCTTCCACCATAGGCAAACAGCCTCCACCACCCCTTTTAGCCTCATCATTCATTGGTACTAGGAGGGCTATCTAATAGTGTGGCATAGTGCATGGTCTCATATGGCAATGGTGGCCATATGATGGCAATGGTGCATACAATAGCTGCAATGGTGGCAAAAGTCATCAGGCTAGTATGCTCATATTGGAAATCTCATGCCTACCAAAGGATATCCTCCTCCTCACTTTTGAGTATGGATGAATTATGCTAAGGAATAAGTACTCAAGGCTCCCAAATCAATGCTTCATTTGTTGACACTTGCAAGGGCTTGCTTGCATTGACAACCTTGCCTTGTGTGCTCCCCTCACTTAGCCAACTATTGCAAGTATAATGTGTTGGAACCATCCTTGTCTGTCTCAAGCCTATCTTCCAAGATTAAAAAAATAGAGGGTAAGCCAGCATAGCAATTGAGGGTGGTTGAGCATTTGAAATTTAAGCGTAAAAATGATACTAGGGTCAAAAAAACCTAGATCAAATGCTAGCCCCTAATAACAAAGGTCATTCCAGCACTATGGCCTCCCACAAGGAACCATTTTGATGTGGTTTAGGAGCCCCAAGGAGGATTCTAAGTTGATTGTGGAGGATCCCATGCCACTAGCACCCTGGCCAATTGCACCACAAAAGACAACAAAAATGGAGAGGCAAGAGGCCAAGCCAAGAGGCCGCTCCTCCCCCTTGCCACCCATCCTTCCACATCTCTCACCTCACCACTAATCCCTACCAATATGGAGTGGGTGGCAGCCTCACCACCATGCCTCCCACATTTTTCCAACAACCCCCCTTCTTCCCCAACCCTATTTGGCTCAATGTTCCCCTTGAGATGCGCAAGACTAATAATATACAGTTAACATAGACAAGGGTAGTTTGAAGCAATTATAAGAATTTCACTAGCCACCAAATTCTAGCCTTTTCTCTCTCAACCATCCTAAAATTAAGCTAGCAAGCTTTGCTACCGTAGCATCAATGACCAATTTGGCTATGTGTTCATGAGGCGTTTTGGTGTAGCTATTCAAATATCAAAGTAGGCTCATCTAGATTCAAGTACATGTGATACGTTGTGCGACTAGGATTGAGATTGTGCTATGTTCATTGTGGTCTTACCATATGTGGATCAACTAAGAG
>JAWWVC010000009.1:0-19945 GCA_033807815.1 Rumohra adiantiformis | reverse complement strand
AAAAGTAATAACCTCATTCTCTCCTATGTTACAAATGCCCGCAGGCGGCTTCCCATTACGGGTTATCAAAAATAATTATAAAATTTCCGTAAGTTATTTCCCATAAATCCCGCAAAATGGTATTTTGTACACTTCGTCTTCACACAGCCTTTTCTGCTGTTGTCCTTGCCTTCGCTTCGTCTTTGTCTTTGTCTTCGTCTTTAAATAACTGGATCTCTTTCATGCCAAAACAATGAGCAAATACTTCTCTCTTCAACCATGGGGAGTCAACATAAAGAGAGCATACAAGCTCATGAGCTCAACCATTGAAGAAGGAGAGATGTAGCTCATCGATAAAGATGGAGCCGCGATAAAGACCCGGATCACTAAAGAAACCATAACGAAGGCCTTGGAGCTAGAAAAAGGGGACACAAACTTACTGTCCCACCTCACAAAAAGGAGAGACAAGAAACCTTCTTAGACTCAAAGACTGCTGCCCAAAGTCAAACCTCTTAAGGGGCTCGCAAGGACGTAGGGCACCTTGCGTTCCAAGTCTTTCAATAACACTACACAATGGGAAAACCTCAAAAGTATACAGTGCTTTACAGAGGGGCGACTCATAAGTTCACAAAGGTACACAAGACAAATTGCATGAGTTACTATAATACCAGTGAGTTTCTCTTGAAAGAAATGAAGAAGAATGCAACAAATTAGGTACAATAGAGGCTACCCTACATGAGCACTAGCCCGAATTGCATACCATGCACTGGGCATGATGGCTCAGTTTTGCCACCACCTCTAGATCAGCACACCATCGGCCCTCAAAAGTCGATTTTGCCTGCATCTAATGAGGAACCAGCTGCTAAAAGAACATGAAAGGCCACACTCCAATAAAAGGCCACTAATAAAGTATCAAGTGATGAAGAGGATGACAATGACGAAGGAAAGGCCTACAAGCAACAAGAAAGGATGGAGCAAAATGAAGCATTCGAAAGGATGCTCCAAAAGCAAATTGGTTTGTTGTCCAAGCCGCAGAAACCTTTGGAGGACATAGTCCCAAACAGTGACCAACAAAAGGGGTTTGAAAGCCTACAAGACGCAATGAAGGCAGCAAAGGAACAGAGGGAAATGGACCTGATAGAAGAGGATAAAGAAGAGAGGGAAAGCAAGAGAAAGGGAATAATGTACAGGGAAAAACACATGAGCTCAACCACTCACCTACCCAAGTTACCAAAACAATCCAGGTTCAAGGAAACCTCAAGACGTCTAGATGCTCCACAAATCAAAGAACGAATCATGATGGAGAGGTGGACAAAGCATCAGAGGGACCCTCCGTATACTTACATAGGAATGGGTAATGATGAGTCACAAAAAGAGGAAGCAAGCAAGGAAGAAAAGAAGGAGGAAGAAAAGAAGGAAGAGGAGGAAGGAACCAAAGAAAAGGATTCAAAAGAAACCAAATTAAATCCCCTCCCTTCACCTCCAAGACCCACAAAAGAGCCGCCAAGCTCTCTCCCTCCCGTGGACCAAAGAGAGGAGATTCCAAGCTCCTCACCTCCTCTTGAAACACAAGAAGAACGTCCAAGCGTATCCCCAAATAAAGAACAACCAAAAGTTGAGGCTGCAGAAACACCCAAAGACTGACCACCGTCCACCACTGAAGTAACCCAAGCAGTGCTGAAGCGTGAAATCGAAGAAAAGGAAAAGACAATGGAAGAAAAAGAAGAAGCTGCAATAATGCCTCCTAAAGAACCTCCAAAGCAAGAAGAACATGCACAAGAAGAGAGTGATCCTAATGCATTGGAATTACTGGCAAGATTATATGAATAAAGAAAAAGTGTTAGTAAAGCCAGTGATTAGGCAGCAAATTATTGATCTTACAAATGAACCGAATGAAGCAAGCAGCACTAGTGGCAAAAACCAAATACCTAGCTAGCTAAAAGGTGTTGTGCAAGAAGAGATGATTGAAGTAAGCTTGAAGAACACCCAGGAGGCAATTCAAAAAATCCTAAGCCCCCAATCAAAGGGTCACAAGCAAAAACAAGGGCTCCCTCCTTGACCACTCACTCTGAAGGCAGCCACATATCTAGAGAACGAGTTTATAATACCACCATCACCACCAAACCAAGAGGAGGAGCAAAAAATAGCTAAGTTTGCCAGTGATACAAGGGAGCTATATGCCAATCTGCGAGCAACACTCACCACCGCAGAGCAGCTCACCTTGGATCACCGAGCAGAAGAAGCAAGCCTCCTCAACATGACAAACAGGGCCATCCAACATTGGATGGATTTCAAGGCCCAAAATGCATAGCTGACGCACAAAGTTAGGCTGGTTCAAGGTTTATATGAGCAAGAGATCAGAAATATAGACGATTTCACGATAAGACTTGCAAGTGCAGAGAAGGAAAGAGATAAAATAGGTAAGGTCCTAGAAAGGTACTTAGAGAAATATGGCACAATGGAACATGACCTCAACCTTAATAAAACCATCCTGGCAAATTTATTACACAAACTGGCAGAGAAACAAAAAGAGCTTGATGATCTTAAGGTTTCTTTTGCTAGGGTAAAACCAAAGGTTCAGAAGTAAGGATTTAGGGCTACAAAAGGGAATTGGAGTTTGAGCAAGCTGAGAGAGCTAAACAAGTCAACCAACTCTAGGTAGCCCTGACCTTAGCAAACAAGAGATATGCTCAGCAGGAGGAGACTATCAAGTGCTTCAATGATGCCATGCTAGGAATGCCCACCTTCTCAATTTTATCAACTGTTGAAGCAACAGTAAGAGAAGAAAACCTCCAACTACAACGCAAGTTGAAGGCCAAGGCAGTGCAGAGGGACATTTTGTCTACTATTTTTGTCAAAATGGAGGATAAATTACATAACAAAATAAAGGAACTTGAAGAACAACTAAAAGCAAAATCCTTGCTTTGCTGCTGCCACCGCTAGAAAAGCCAAAGCTCACTATTTCGGAGGGTAGAAAATTGGAACAGGTGATTATAGTTACCTTACACCAATTGAGGGGATGAAAAGTGCAGATACGTCGGATGCACCAACAGACCTATTAGACCTGCCTGCCCCAAGGCCCTCACACACAAAAAAATTATAGTATGGACAAAATGCAGATCGACTACAGGTAATGGAAAAAATGGGAGCTGAAATGCTCAAAGCAAAAGTACATGAAGCATGGGGATGCCACAAATGATTATCATCTACAAACGCTCCCCTTGTCGCTCATGAAACTTAAAGAAGAGCTCTCAAGGAGAAAACACTCCGCAATGTCCAAAATACAAACCGGGTGGCTATGCAAAAATGTCTACTCAAGAATGGAACGCCACACAGGCAATCATGCCAAACCAGCCAAGGTGGAGAGCAACATGGTCCCAAAAATATCTAGAATTTAAATACATCTACGTATTAGCCCCCAGCGAGAAGATGATTGATGCAACCTACTGCCCCCCAGTACAGTGCACATGCGTACATGGGATAGCTTTGAGAGCACCAAAATAAAGTACAAGCAATATCTAAAATACCTAGTTTTATCAAATCCACCTCACGGAATCCCTACTCAACAATGGTTTATAGATACTCTCCGTGACATGGGGAATCAATTTGAAGGAGTTCTAAACTTGGCATGCCAAATGCTAATCAGGATAGCAAACATGTTATTGGTTGCAGTATTGGAATTCCACAAAAGCATCAAACATAAGGCAGCTTGGAGGAGCTTTTTAGAGGCCATGTTGGGTTATGCTACAACCTCCAAGTTAAGCCACCAATTGAGGTGTTGATGGGTTTCTCCCCAAGGGTGTAGTTTTGCAAGGGCCACCACATGGTAACCTTTGAAGAAGCCTTCCTAACAAGGTTCTTCAAATATGACTCGGCCATATTCAACCCCTTTGCAAAAGAGCTTGGAGTGCACTACATTGCATATCACAATATCGAGCGCAAGAACCCAGTCAGTAAGCTCCTCTAAGAGGCCGAACTTCAACAATAGGCCAAGAAATGGAAAAAGGCCTTAAAACTCAAATATAAAGATACGACTGAATCAACATCAGAAGAGGACTAAGAGAATATTACATCAACTTCAAACTTTTGTATTATAACCAATTTTTTGGCGTTTTTGAATTTTTTGGCATTTTTGCCCCAACAATGTAATATTTTTCTTATTCAATAAAAAAGTAGGAACATATGTAGGATACATGTTTATTTATTTTTAGACTGCATGTCTATCTTTTATTTACCTAAATAAGCAAAACCTCATACTTTTTTCCCCTGCAAAGGTTTTTTGTATGTGGCAAACGCGTCTACAAGACACGCACTGTTTTTCTTTCACATGTATTTCAGCTATGCACTTGAAACACCACTGCATGCCTAGCAAGCATTCACACTTCAGCAACCAACAGACAAGAGTACGTCTTGGATATTGAAAGTCTAGGGACGGGCACTATTTTAGGAGTGGGGGAGTGGTTGGCCACGCCAGACACCAAGACAGACATGACCACTAAAATGAAGTATACGAGAAGCAATGAAGACAAAGAAAAGCTGACGATGGAAGCTGAAAGGAAGAAAGAGAAAGAGGAGAGATAAAGATGAAGACGAGAGTGGAGACAATTATTTTAATTTCTTGTGGGCGCCTCAAAAGTGGCCCATACCCATTTCAAAACCCGTTTCTATCCCACAGAATGCCTTCCGTTAATTATTTCATGACCCCACTTGTAAAAACAGGATCGTTGATGACTTTTGGCTTGTTAATAATTGATTCCCTTTTAGTAGGAGAGAGACAAGAGTTCTTTTAAGTGACTTGGGTGTCCACACTAGTCATTTTTTAGGCCTAGGCACTTAAATGAGAGGTTGTAAGTGAGAAAGGGACCCTTTTACCTAATCTCAATGAAGAGAACACATTGAGCAGAGAAGAGAGAAAATGAGAGCTTATTGTAGGTGTCTACCTAGAGCTTCTTTTGTACTCTTTCACTCCCCATTGGGTAATATAAGTGATTGCTAAGATTGTGCTTTCAATAAAAAGTGTGATTCAAACAATGTGCAGGAAAATTTTTGCCATGTGTATTAAGTTCATAATCAGCTTGTGTAATCTTGTGTTGGCTATTCTGCGTGTGTTTTAAATGCTTAATAGTGCTGTTTAATTCTTATGAGCAAGTTCCATGTGTTAGAATCAGCAATGTGTATGATTCTAGCCTCTTTACGACTACATGTGATCATGCATATAGTCATATTAAGGGCTGATTTGAGTGCAATTAAGATTAATCAACTTGCCATAGTTTTAATTGGTGAATTAAATCTTGTGTCCATGCAGGGCTGTCCTAGATCTACATATGAGAAGATTAGAGGCTATTTCACTCTATTTTATGCATAGCTTAAGTTACATTTGTGAGGCGTAGTGGTAGTTACTTATCTCTTTGCCTAAGGATCCTTAGGAGTTGACATCCCTACGCGGTTTCCACACCATTAGCCGGGTAACCTCTCCAGTAAATGACATATTTTATGTTAGTGAGAGTGTGACAAATACTACATCCTCCCATTTGTAGAGGAACTGCTAACATTAAGCTTGCTTGAAGGATTTGATGGTAATTACAATTTTTAGACAAAAGAGGAGGATGTTTAATCATTTTGGGGGAATCTAGACATCTTCCATTAGACTTTACAGGGTTTATGAAAGATGAGGTGGGAGAGCCAATTATATTGCCATACAAATAGTGTATAACGGGGGAGAGCCAATTATATTGCCATACATATAGTGTATAACGGGGGAGCAAAGAACGTAATAGTTGGGAGAGAAAGATTGTCTTACAAATTGTGTATAATGGGGGAGCAAAGAACGTAATGGTTGGGAGAGAAAGATTGTGTCTTTTCCATTGGGAGAAAATCTTGAATCAGGACATAAAGAAGCTTATTCTGATTGACAAAACAACACATAATTTAATATTGTATAATGGTGGATCCTGGACATCTTCCACAAGACTTTACAAGGTTTATGAAAGATGAGGCAAGAGATCCAATTAGATTTCCATACAAACAATGTATCATGGTTAGGAGGGAAAAATCACATCTTTTTCATTGGGAGAAAAGCTTGAATCAGTTAACAAAAAAGCTTATCTTGATTGACAAAACAACACATCATTTAATGTTGTGTACAGGTGGAACCAGGACATCTTCCACTAGACTTTATAGAGTTTGTAAAACATGAGGTGGGAGAGCTAACTAGATTGCCATACAAACAATATATAATGGGGATCAAAGATCGTAATGGTTTGGAGAGAAACATCATGTCTTTTCCATTAAGAGAAAAGCCTAAATTAGGACACAAAGAAGCTTATCCCAATTGACAACACAACACATTATTTAATGTTGTGTGAGGATTGGAAGCTTTGTGAATAAATGGATGATGCAAAAAAACAAACATCATAGATTAGGCAATGGTGGGTTGCTTGGGGTTTGACAACAAATAATAGTTCAACCTTGGAGAGATGGTTTTCATGGTGAAAAACATAATTTCTCAATGCGGTGGTTTATAAGTGAATGTATGTACTTTATCTTTTTTAATGTTCCTTGACACTAAAGTATCTATAATAACATAATGTTTATATGAGTAAAAGCATGTGCATGAGGGAAAAGCCATGACCTAGATGATGAAAGAGCTCTAAATCTCCACCCAACCACTCAAGAATAAGTTGCCCCAAGTGTGGGTTATGTTTTATAAGAAAACCCTAACTCGTGTCCCTTCACACCTAGCTGGCCACCCACTAAAATCCATAGGTCCCGACTCTCGTGTGGGGTCCCCTTAGCACCGTAGGCTCCACACTTGGCACCCTCTTAACCCCTAAATCTCGTTAATGCCCAATGTCTCAGGCCTTGCCCAAGTTCTCGGCATTAAACAACTGAGCTCTCGTGTCCTAGTCAATACCATTATCGTGACATTACTCCCCCCTTTTGGAAGAGTTTTTGTCCTTAAAAATAAAATTGGGGAATTGCTTCTTGAGAGTAACAATGTCCTCCCAAATAGAACCTTCATCTCGTCAATCATGCCATTTAACTAAACATTGACGACGTATAGTATGACGTGTTCTCTTCTTATGCCAATCCATGATACGCTCTGGCTCATGTGTGGCACAAAAGAAGGTTCTAACAACTCTACCAAAACATTGCCATCCACTACTTGTGCATCCTCCCTCCTTCATTTACGCAAACGGCTGGCGTGAAACACGGAATGGAAACACAGGATGAATATTGAAATGTTTTGGAAGAGCTAGTTTGTAAGCGGCATCACCTATGCGCTTAAGAATGGTGAAAGGGCCTTAAAAGCGAGGTGATAACTTAGGCACTTTGCCCGTCCTTAAAAATGCAAAATAGTATGACACCTTCAAGAAAACCTTATCCCCCTCACTAAAGGTAACCAAGCAATGATGCTTGTTAGCATAGTGCTTGTACTTATCTTGAGCCCTTCTCATGTTCTCCTTGGTGGAAATCTTCAGCATAATGTTAAGATCCTGCAAGAAATCCTTACCCTGATGGACTTGCTCCTTAGCTAATCCAATAGCTATGGGAGATTGTGGTTGAAATCCATACATCAACATAAAGGGACTAAAACCTGTTGATGCATGCTTTGCACTGATGTAAGCAAATTCCAAAATGGTTAGATACTCTTCCTAATTGGTTTGCTTCTTGCTCACGTATGCTTTTAGCATATTTTCAAGCACTTGGTTACCACACTCCATTTGACCATCACTCTATTGCACGATTAATCAGCGGTACTCATGTTAAGCATAGTTTCCAACCTTTTGCTCGCCAAAAGTGGCTGTTGAACTTTTGATCTCTATTGCTAACTATATTGGTGGGCAAACCATACAGTCGATAGATGTTATCAATAAATAGTTGTGTCAACTCAAGCGTCTTGACTATTGTCTTTGCGGGTATAAATCGGCTCATCTTAGTCAAACTCAGATAGCATTATGGCCTCTGCTAGTATTGAATAACCCTACTATAAAATCCATAGAGATACTTTGCCACTTGCCATCGGAATCTCCAATGGCTGTAGTAGGCCACCTATCTTAAGGCGTTGTGCCTTATTGACCTGGCATTTTTGGCATTGCAATACATAGTTCTGGATATCCCTATGGAGACCATGCCATTAAAATTGCCTTCTTACTAGTGTGTAGGTCTTCCTAATGCCTGAATGACCTGCACTTGGACTATCGTGACACTCATACAAAATTTGGCGCCTATTGTTTGAGTTCAAGGGTATGCACATTCTTCCTTTATGCAAAAAGTACCCATTATCGATGGAAAAATGTATCCATCAATTTAGTTCATCACTTGAGAGAGAAGAATCCTATGTGGAACTAACATCATCACTTGCATCTGCTATGGAGTGAGTGAGATTCCTATTCATAACCAAATTCCATGCCGTCTCATAGGACTAATCATGTTTAGACTTGCCTTTTGGTGAGTCTAACAACTCACTCTTCAACTCAATAAAACTCAGAGTATTTACCATACGCATGCGACTAAGTGCATCAGCCACTATGTTGTATCGACCCTTGTGATACCTTAACTGAAATTCAAACTCTTATAGGGTTTCTACCCACCTACCTTTGTGACCTTTCAAACTTGTTTGAGTAGTTAGCCATTTGATACTCTCATGATAAAAAACTATCTCAGACTGCGCACCATATAAACAGTGATGCCTTTTTTCTAAAGCATGAACAATAGTATAAAGCTCACGCTCATATGCTAAGTAATTTTGATGAACTTTATCTAGTTTCTTGCTTTTGAATGCAACGGGTCTTCCTCCCTAAAGAAGGACAACACCAATTGCATGGTCACTAGCATCCATTTCAACCACAAATGGTTGATTGGGATCCACTAGTAACAAGACTACAGCGGTAGCAATGGCAACTTTAAGTTTGTCAAAACTCCTTTGTTGGTCGTCACCCCAAACAAAGTAGTGACCCTTAGCTTTAAGTTGGTTACTCATTGGCACACCTATCTTAGCGTAATCGCAAATAAACATGTGATAAAAACCTGCCAACCAAGAAAAGTCTGCAACTCTTCAAGATTGGTAGATTCTGGCCAGTGAAGAATGGATTCAACCTTGTCTGGATCCATTCTCAACCCCTTGGCCGAAATAATATGTCCCAAGTATTGAATCTCTTCAGTAAAAAATTCACACTTGCTCTCTTTAGCATAGAGTGAATTCTTACAAAGCAACTCAAATACTTGGTGTAAATGTGCTAGATGCTCATATTCTGTTTTATTATAAATCCGAATATCAATTAAAAATACAACCACAAACTTACCAAGGTAAGGTCGTAAGACATTATCCATGAGTGTCATAAAAGTAGCTGGAGTATTGGTAAACCAAAAGGCATAACCAAGAACTCATAATGCCCGAACCTTATTCAAAAGGCAGTCATCCTCCTCGTGGATGTGCACTTGGTGGTACCCAGATTGAAAATTAATCTTGGAAAAATACTTCACACCATGAAGTTGATTGAAAAGCTCATTAACTCGTGGTAACAGGTACTAGTTCTTTATCATGATGTTGTTAAGACCACGATAATCCACACAAAGAAGCATAGAGCCATCTTTCTTCTTCACCAACAAAATTGGTGATGCCCATGGCAAATTGCTTGGCCTAATGAAACCTCTTTGAAGGTATTCATCCAACTGACGTTCCAGTCTAGGGCTTCACTAGGGCTAAGCCTATACAATGGTTTGCTAACGGGTTTATTGCCATGCAACACCTTTATAGCATGTTGCACGCCTCGCTCTGGAGGTAAACCCAAGGGCAAAACACTCGAAAATATATCCTTGAATTCATTCAATAAAGATTGCAATGATTTCTTTACTGTATGAGAGAGTTGTTTACATTTTACTTGTTCCTTTTCAATATGCATAGCATCAACTGGTTACTGATCATAAAAGACATTGCCAGAACTAACTTCACAAGAGACATCATTCACTTCATCACAATTAAGAAAATGTGGACGCGTGTAACACAAAAATATACTTTCTATTGAATTGAGCTTAATACAATGATCTAATTCAGTGGCACATATGAATGGGGATGGAGGAACATTCCGTTCACCTTGCAAATAAACTTTAAAACCATTGGCTTCAAAATGGAATGTATTATCTATGTAACTACGATGCAAAGGGACCTAAATTATATAGCCACTCCCTACTCAAAATGATATATGCTCTAGCACGCTACATGACCTAAAAATCTAGAACCATATTATGCCCCTATAGAAAGACCCTTTGAACCTGTGTCCCAAACATGTGTGTTGAGCCCATTCGCAAGAGAAACCATATACTTATGATCACTAGGACTCTATGGCAACTTCAATTTCTTAACTAGATTATAGTTCAAGAAATTGTGAGTAGCCTCGTCTCGTCGATCATAATGCGGATTCGTTTGCCATTGACTTTTGGCCATGCTTACACACCAAATCATATGGACCAAACTCAGGTACCCACATCGTAGAGGTAACACAGCACTCTTGAGTAGCATCTGTGTGACAAACTTCTACAACCAAAAACTTATTGGACTTGTCTAGGGACCGTGTGGACTACCTTCTCTCCTACCTTCTCTTGCTTGTGAGTGTTCTTAAGACAGTGTTTCTTATCATGATCAGACGCTAAACACAAGAAACATAATTTATCTTTTTTAGCTCTCTCATAGTCTTGTGAGGACAATCCACCACGCTATCCTTGAGACTTCTTGGAAGGGTCCTGCTCAGGCTTGGAATTCTTCCTCTTGCTTCCCTTGAAGCTCGAGGATTCTGAATTCCCTTGCCACTAACCCTTAGGGATGCGCTTCTTCTCAAGTGTATTATCGAAGATCTACGCTCCTTTTATTGCTTCTTCCACGATCTTTAAAAATTGTGTTTTGACCTTAGTTTTATACTCATTATTGAGACCTCGCGCTTTCTGGAAATCATCAAGCCCCTCCAACTTGAGAATGACCTTACTGTACTTGGTGATATATTGGGTCAAGGTAAGCGTATCCATCTTACACTCGTCCCAAGCAGTGCAATTACGGTCCTTCTTATATTCGGGCAAGAATTCCTTCCAAAAAGTGGTCTCAAAAATTGCCCATGTACTAGGTCTCTCCATCAAACTCATCCACTACTTGTAGGCCTTGCCTTCAAGTGAAAGACTCGTCTCGACAGCACATAGTGCGTCAGGCATGCGTCGCAAACGATGCAAGTCCGTCCACTTTAACAACATAAAAGTGTTCACTGCATCCTTGTTGCGATCCTTCTCCTCACCTTTAAACACTGGAGGCTTCATGTTTTTCAATGAAGTCACTACCTCTAGCGTTATGGGAGAGTTTTTGTCTTGAGCTACACCCTCAGAGGGCATCGCCGAGACAGACAGTACGCCCTGTGCAGCCAACAAATGTTGTATTGTCGTATTTAAGGATGCCAAATTTTGCGACATGGACATACGAATATTCTCGATATTCGTAGAGTGGTCTTCTCACTTTTTTAATGTACTATAATCGATCAAGTCGTCACCGAATAAATCCACATCCGTCATGGTCATGTTGACCGAATCACGAGCGAGGTTGGTCATGCTCGGATCTTGATCATGCAAACTAAAAGCCATGGTATTAATGTTCAAAAGCAAAAGAACAAAAATACCTCATAATTTGCTTCCCAAAAAGACATCATGTGAAGCTGCGAGAAGAGGCAAAAATTCGACGAGCACAGTCCTCCTTCCTAATCTCGAGAGTGTCGACTTTGAACGCATTGGATTTGCCTTAAATAGTGCTTAAAAACACCTGAAAACGCCAAATCGGTGAAGAAAAATCACGTACAAGGCGTTCGAGACTCCGATCCAATTTTTGTAAACCTGCGTACTGCATGAAAAACTCAGAAATTTCTAGAATTTCTGGAAAAAAGTATGGTCAACTTGATCCGAGCAGTACTGGGGTTGAATCGGCTTCAAAAAAGGGTGAATTTGGGACCTTTTTGGGCCTCTGGGGTGGGAACCGGGGCCTAGAAACTTTTTACTACCAAAGTTAATCAAATTCTAATCAAAGAAAAGCAAACTCTCCTCTCAGAACAACACGGGCTGAAAAACGTGGTGAAGAAGAGCTTGTGGGGGCCAAAATTTGCTACTGTAGATCGTTTAAAGCCGCCAACTTCATCCTCTCACCGAGTGCTTGATTCTTGGCACAAGTGGTGCCTCAAAAGCTCACCTTGTTCATGACTATAAGAGGGTTTTTCCACGTAGAGAACTGACTTTCCCGCCGAGAGCTTAACAAGAGACAATTTCTGTGCGGGAGGGTTCGGAAGGGCTAGATCTCTCTCGCGCTTTGATACCAATGTAAAAGCATGTGCATGAGGACAAAACGACAACCTACATGATGGGAGAGCTCTGAATTTCCACCCAACCACTCAAGAATAAGTTTCCCTAAGTGCGGGTTATGTTTTATACTAAAACCTTAGCCCATGCCCCTTCACGCCTAGACGGCCACCAACGGCCACCAACTGATCCAAAGGTCCCGGCTCTCGTGTGAGGTCCCCTTATCACCTTAGGCTCAACACTTGGCACCCTCTTGACCCCTCAATCCCGTTAATGCCCAAACGTCTAGGGCCTTGCCCACGTTCGGCATTAAACAGCTGAGCTGTGGTATCCCGCCAATACGACTGTCGTGACAATATGGTTGCGTATCAAGATAATAAAAGCCCTTGGGATTTCCCTTTCATCCCCAAGAAAAACTTTTAGAGAGTAGGAGAAGGGAGAAAGAATAAAGTTTCATTGTATGATGCATGTGTTTTAGATGTGATCAGTTCGTATATCCAATGTGCAAACTAGGATATTTAACCAACACAAAGAAGAGTATCATGATTGACAAGACAACACATCATTTCATGTCGTGTGAAGGTTGGAAGCTTTGTGAATCAATGGAATATACAAACAAACAAGCATTAATGATAAGGCAACAAATATTATTTCAACCTTGAAGAGTTTTCATGGTGGAAATATCTAATTTATCTAGTAGTTTAGAAGTGAATGTATGTACTTCATCTTGTATTGTTTCTTGACACTAAATTATTTATTAATAACTTAATGTTTATATGGTTGCGTATTAGGATAATAAAAGCCCTTGTGATCTAGCTTTGATTCCCAAGAAAAATCTCTTAGAGAGCATGCATGCAAGCTCGATAGTAGGAAAAGGGAGAAAGAAGAAAGTTTCATTGTACGATGCATGTGTTTTAAATGTGATCACTCATATATCCAATGTGCAAAGTAACTAGGCCATTTAACTAGCACGTATATTGGAAGTAGTCTGGATAAGTCTACTTAAGAGAGCACAATGTAGAAGCTTTTTGAGTATGAGAAACAAGAAAGAAAAAACAATGAACAAGCTTTTTATGGGATAGCTTTTATGCAACTATGCTTGTAGACAAGTAGAAGCAAATCTTGCTTTAAGAGTGCTTTAAATAAGAAAAAAAACTAGCGAGCTGCAAGGGAGACTAAGCAATGGTTTTTTATAGCATGTGAGTCTAATCTGCTCAAATGCTAGTCAAAAGAAAGTGGCAATAAAGAAGAGACTCACCTAACTTTCAACTTTTTGCAAGATAAAAAACCATTCCATGTTTTGTTTTCATTTTTTGGTCAACAAACAAATCAACAAAGGCCAATTTTGAAAGATGGGGTGCTTATAAAAATATAAAGGAAGGAGAAAGACAAATTCCACCTCACAGTTAGTGTAAAATTTTAAGTCGATTTCCCAAGGTTACCAATATCAAGAAGAGCGAAGGAAAATTCAAACACAACACGATTGCACAAGATGGAGAGGATCTATAAAGCTCTGTGTGTGTGTGTGTGTGTGTGAGAGAGAGAGAGAGAGAGAGAGAGAGAGAGAGAGAGAGAGAGAGAGAGAGAGAGAGAGAGAGAGAGAGAGAGAGCATTGGTTGCAGTAGTTCTTGGCTTTCAATATGGTTTTCATGGTGGTGAAGTTCTGGTAATGTCATCTTGAGGCCAAATCGGCCTATGACACAACCTAGATATTGTAGAGATACAAACAAGACATGCAAAACCAAAATTCAAGAAAATACATCCCTAAAGTTGTTGTAATGCTAAAAGGGTGACTAAATGTAGGATCAATGCAAGTCTAGTAATCTAGCATGCTATTAAAACACAAGCATGAATTAATGCATGCTATTTGCATCCCAGGTTTACGAATCGATGAAGTAGATCACTTAAATTATTATCAGGATCAAGGCATAACCTCCTAGGAGCCTCCTTTGTCACTCATTGGTGACAAGCTTCAACATCCTCAATTTGGGCCTAGTATGGTCTTTCTCTAGGGCCTTCCCACTCTTCGATGCTCTCAATAGTGGAAGACCTTTCCTAGTCCTGGTCCAATTAGGTGCTTATGAGTCAAGGGATGGCTCATCTTAAAATAGTAATTGGAGTTTGAGCTATGCAAATCTTTATGCATAAAAGGCCTAAGCATCTTTGGTCCTAATAATATATTGCACGTGTTAGTAATTCATCACACAACTAAGTGGAGTGGACCCCTCTTTGAATAAATAATGAGATGGCCACCATATGTCACAATAGATTGGACAATTGTAGACATAATACTCCTATGACTCTACCTCCATATGGCATAGTTTACCTATTGGGTCCTCCCTTGTCTCTTTGCTACTTATCCACCTCTGTCTCAAGGGTATGTGATGAGACTAGTTGGTAGATGGTCACCCATATGGCATGGGGCATAACTACCTCCATATAACCAAGTCTCTCGATAATCCATATGGGGTAAGATCAAGGAAATGGTCATGCTAATATTGCATCTTGATAGATAAATGCCTTGCTAATGTGAGCCGTTTCCTATGGGTGTGTAACTATAATACATGATTTCAACACCTAGTTCCTCTCAAGAGTGAGGCAACAATATTCGGAGTTCATGGAGAAATGTCCCACCCATGCTATAAAAGCCAATGTAGTACTCTTATTAGGCAAGAGTAAAACCAACCTCATGGGGCTAACTTGGGCTCCTGGTAATTAATTGTCACCTTCCAAAATTATGTACAATAGAAGTATGCCTTCAATGGAGTTTGGGTCATAAATCACTATCTTCATAGTTGTGTCCATTTGCAAAATGCCTTCATGTTTGTTCTCTTGAAGCCAAAAACTTCAAAATGGCCAGATCAATGTATAATACAACCAAAAGACCTACGCTAAACTAATAAAATGCTTGAGGATTAGATGGCAAGTTACCCTTTTTTGCTCCCATTGCATTCCGTCCAGGCCCTCCTTGTTCTTGTTTGTAGATATTGATCTCCCAAGCATACACATTGAACCAAGACTATTCTTCTCAACAGTTCCTTTCCCTCTTTACCAAAATATCTACAAACTTGGTAGAGTTGCAAAACCTTGGTAACGACACTAAAAAAAAACCCTTTAACAAGCCCTTAAAAAGAAAGGCACGCCTTTAATTCAACCTTTATATTATATAGATTTTGGGTAGGTTCTAGGCAAAAAGCATGTGATTATAGATAAATTAGAAAAAATATGGTCCTTGTTTACAAGGGCACATGGAAACTTAGCTAGTTGTTTTCATCTTAAGCTGGTGCAAGTAGCGAAGGGCCAACCCCATAGGTGGGTCAAGGGGAGTTTAGCTCAAATTTCTTTGTGGGGAAGTTCATAGTGTCAAGCCAACTAATGCTTACTACAACTTGATATGTTGATTCTTGTTGGTGTTTCATGAGGAGAGATGCACTAATAGGTGTGAAGACTATCAATTATAAGTTTTGTATGAGCAAGATGGCATGGTTCACAAGGTACAAGATTGTGAGGCATAGCTCATACTAGAGGTACAAGATGGCATGGTTCACAAGGTACAAGATTGTGAGGCATAGCTCATACTAGAGGCTTAAGCATTTTTAAATCCAAAGATGATCAGCTAAGTTTTGTTATAAACGCCTCGAGCAATAGGCCTTACTCGTATTGGCGACCACGCTCGGACGATTCTCTTCCGAATGATCATAGGCTTTACTCACGGTGGCCACACTCGGAAACAAATTCATAGTATCGAGGCAAAGGCCATGGCACTAATAGCCAATGGAGGGGGACATGGGACCATCTCACGGAGCTATTTAAGAGAAAAAGAAGACTTCTAATCTCTATTTTTAAGGTCCTCAAGAAACGAAGCCTCCTACTCTCTGTAGCCATGAGAACTTCATGCCATGCACCCCTCGGTACACGAATTGCATCAAGATAAATGTCGAGGAATTGCGTATGCAAACTTATAAAAATGATTATTTTGAATCCTTCCCTGCTCAAAAGAATTCAAAAGTGTACACGCACAATGGTGTGTTCGATATAGCGATGGAATTTTGATGTTGGAAACTAAATCATTTCTTGAATGTCATAACCCTGCAGCTGCAAAACACAAGCAAGCAAGCCTGCGTTAGACTCTGAAAAAAAGAACACAAACCAAATGGGTACTTCATGTAAAAATCTTAGAAAGCCGAAAGATTTCAAGGGAAAAAAAACAGGTACTAAATGTATAAAAAATCTAGAAAGCCAAAAGAATTCAGGGGAAGTTGTCTCTGCCCATGTATGAACTGCCACTTTATCAACAATGCATATGCATGACTGCAACCAGATGGCAGAATCGGGCATCTGGCCTCACGGAGCCATTCGACCAAACTGAAGGAACACCAAACCCGATTGTTTCGCAGCTATAGTGCTATGCATTTATGATTCCGTTACAGCTGCTTTGTACCTTGTTATTGCCCTAGCATAATGCGCTCCTATCCATAAGGCAAGGGACTCTACGGAGCCGCGTAACTCAGGATTGTTATGGTGGGCTATGTAATGGCCAAAGTTATATGGATCATTGATTGAAAGGGACCTCAGTTGCTTTACTGAGAGAAGACAGCCTACGAGCTCCTGGACAGGCAGGTTTCTGATCAAATTACTCCACATTGGACCATATCTTCATCCTTCGGAGCCTCATTAAGGAAGCTAAGGTACAAGGTCACCAATGATATTGCGGCTTTGTGGATTTCTGCAAAGCTTTTAATACAATTCCCAAGAGCAGATTATTGCAGGGACTACAAACCTTGGTGTACCATTAGCCATGATAGAAGGGGGTGTTTTACTCTATATGAGAGCGTAGTAGGTCGATTTCGATGCCCAGGTGGTCTATCTTATGTGATTGCTAGCACCCATAATTGTCATATGGTATGAGTACAATACAATACATTACAATGTATTTACCGTACATTATAATTATATCGTACGGTACGGAAAGTACGGTATGTCTTTTAAAAAAAACACAAATTTCTAAGACTTTATCTACTTCCAATGTGAAGAAGTAGAAGAGTAAAATTTCAATTACAAACAACGATACATAGCATCATAGTATCGACGATCGATGCGCTACAATCAGAGAGATGGGAGAATAATGAGAGAGAGAGAGAGAGACACAGACAGAGAAATGAAATGAAATGATATATTAACGTCTTCAAAAGGCCAAAATGACCTACGAGACCAACCTGTTACAAGTTGGTGAATCTGATACCATGTTTGGGTACAAAAAGAGATACTAAAAAGTAAAACTGGGAAAAAACTACCACTAGAGTAGTCTAAGTAGCTAGCTAGAACTGTGTGGGTATGTGTGACAGCTGATACAATAGAGTGCCGAAATGGTGAGTGATACAATGATATAACAACGAGTACATATCACAAGGTATCCACTCTCATCGGCACTCTAAATGTCGAGATATGATGCCTCGAATCCTCTGATGTAGCCTCCGTCTATGCTGTGTAGCCCCTCTCCTCAGTCGTGGACGTCTAGATCTCCCTAGCTCAAGCGCTCGGTCGACTAGAGTACCGCTAATGTGAGTATGAGCCGAGCCCTGCAATGGTGGCTGCTCCTCTATCTGTCCAGTATCTGATCTAAAGAAATCTGTAATCTGTCTCTGAGACTGTCT
Organism: Rumohra adiantiformis; assembly: GCA_033807815.1. Lineage (NCBI taxonomy): Eukaryota > Viridiplantae > Streptophyta > Polypodiopsida > Polypodiales > Dryopteridaceae > Rumohra > Rumohra adiantiformis. Next base: position 1,988 of record JAWWVC010000009.1, on the reverse strand, counting down.
CTCTCCAGATCTCCTCAGTATAATGTCTCTGTGTCTGTGTAGCTCGAGTAAATACAATCCAAGACATCTCTGATCCTGATAGCTCATGACTCTGGAAAAAGGCCCGAAACCCTCTCTGAATAAACAGTGGAAGCGACCCCGTATCTCATAGTACACTGGGCAATGACACATATAGTGTAACTCTGTCTCTGGCTCTTTATGGCATAGACGACATATCCTGCTGTTTGCTGGTATACCTGTGAATCTGCTAGTCTCAATCTGGAGCTGGTGTGAAGATGTGCGTATCTGGCCAGTAGCACACCGTTTTATGAGATAGATGTGTGTCCATATTGCTGGGCCGTATCACAAACCCATCTCCTGTGAGTTGGAGAAGTGTGGCGTGCTACCGAAGGGGAGACTTGGCGAGGCACTCATGAGGGCATGACGCTCTAGCTCGTGGCCCGGTGGGGATGATTAGTCTTAGTGCGTAGCACACAATGATCATGGTTGGGTGGCGAGTTAGCGTGCACCCAGATACGGTTTCTTCCGCTCGTGTTTCTAGGGTTAGGGTTTGCTTATTTGCTTGTGTCTTGGTTGTTTTGCATATTCCTCAGAGTAGATGCTTGGGGTTGTCTTACAGGGTTTCCATGCTATGACCATGTTCATAACTGTGCACACATACACTTATACACATGTGAATACTTTCTCATGCTTACATGTATACCCACACCCATTTGGACTACTCTCACAATTATGGTTTACATATGTCTTGCCCTAACTTGAAAACAAAGGAGCATAGAATCATCTCGCTCTTAAAGAAAACCAATTGTCCTCGATTGTATCCAAGAACATAGGACCATTCATTCAATACTAGTTCTCTAGATATCATTTAATTGTCTAGACATAGGCCAAAAGAACCTCTATGCAGCAAAGTGACCATCTATTAGTATAACACAGACAATTGCACATATTAAGATAAAGCAAAATATCAAAATATACCCAAGTAATGTTGAAGAGCTAATATGGCAAAGATCAGTGTCCCAATCTCTTTTTAACATCCATACTCAAAACTATGTGCGTAGAACAAATGTCATAGTAGCCCACAAGCAGATGTACTATCAGTCGTAGTACTCTTGGTAAACTCAGAAGTGATATTTACTAATTGACTCTATGAATCCAAAGTGGATTATGTCTGTTGCACAGAAGTGGAGGAACCCTCCCCTTGCGTTGCAGGTAGAGCCCCAGACTCAATACTCACCTAGTGAACTATTTGTGGAACCTTTTTCAAGGTAGGTGCCGGCCCAAAAGCATCGAGATAAAGACCCAAACCTGTGGGTGAATCTGCTAAGTCACCCTTCTCTTGTCACTTGGCATCCATTGGTGAATAGTGACGCTTGGACACTTTACTGCGTACTTGTCTTTTTTTATGTGCCCATATCTATTTGCGAATAAAAAGCTCATCAAATTCTTCAACCTCTGGTTGCTGCTCATCAACATTCTCTGGCATATCTCCACTAGGTCTCAGGAGACTCACATGAAAGTCATTATGAATCTTCCAATGATCAGGCAGCTTGAGTCTCTCATACTCAACTTAGGATATAACTGTTCCCTACCTTTTATCTTTTTGAGTCTAGTCTTTTCAAATTTTATCAAAACCCAGTCACCCAAGTCAAACTCCAAATGTCGCCTATGACGATCTACCGCTTGCTTTTGGTTTACTATAGTCTTGTGAAGAATCCGCTTTACCTTCTTGTAAGCATCTTTCCAATCTTCCACAAATCTATCAGTCTTAAATATCTTATCCTTTGTATGGAGAATGGGGAGTATCTTCTTTCCTTCTCCAACAATTTCAAAAGGTGCTTGAACTATGAAATGTGTTGTTGTAAGCATACTCAACCAGAGGAAGTAATGTTCCCATTTTTCTTTATGATCAGAGACATAGCACTTCAAGAGATCCAATACTGTGGAATTTGCTATCCGTGATTGTCCATCTGTTTGAGGATGAAAGG
>JAWWVC010000008.1:0-20965 GCA_033807815.1 Rumohra adiantiformis | reverse complement strand
ACCTGCTAAATTAGTCCTACTTTTTAGGAAATTTAATATTTCCTCTAACTTTCCCAGATCATTACTTAGAGTCTAATAAACATATTAGCCCGTTATTGACGTGCTTACCCCACGCCAAAACTGCTAACTTTAGACTCCTACTTTTTAGGGATTTTTTCGGACTACTTTATCTTCATCCTAAGAGTCTCCTTCATAATCTAGCAGCTTTCTGGACACTCAAATTCTATGCCAGGCCTGCTAAATTAGGACTCCTACTTTTTAGGGATTTGCCCATCTTTGTCAGTTCAAGCCGAAACTGAACGAGCCAAATCCTAAAGGTTCCTGCTCTTGTATAGGCTTCCTTCTGGTCCCAATACCTTGATTGAGAAGCCTATAAAGCTCCTAAACTAATTTCCTCTTTTCTCTTTATCTTCCCTGGATTAAGTGGCTAGCTTAATATGGAAAATACTTTGAGGGCTAGGAAACTAATTTTTATGACACACGATAGATAGAGCTCACCCTAGTGATACAGTATCAAGGAGGACCATGCAAACTAGCAGAGCTCAACCAAGGCTTACTATAGACAGAGCCACAAAGCTATGAGCTACAAGGAGGCACTGCCCACTCAAGGCTTGTCAACAACCACGACCTCATCAAACCTAGCTTGACGCAATTCTTGTACAACATGAGAGAGTGACATCCCGATGGCCCCATTTTGACATGACAAATTTGAGCTCACTACTAGCTCCTTCAACTGCAATGGACCTACTTCACCCTCACTTGAGCACAATATGAGAGTAGGATAGGATACACACCCCATGCGTCTCATGATTGTACCCATTATAGCATGTTGACTAGATTGCATCTGCCCTAGCTCTATTGAGAGATCACTCCCATCTTTATGAAACCATGATGATCATACCCTCAACCTATTTTTGAGGGTTTGATGGATTGATGTATTTTGCTACAGTTTGTTTCTCTTTGTTCCATGATGCATATGACATGGACACACTTCATACATATGTTTTTTCTCATGGGCTAATTTGGCCTTTAGAAGTCGTTGATATAATCTTTCTTTCTTTCTTTCTCATGCAGGAGCTCTCCATCGCATACTATCCATTGTAGATCCATTGTGTGGCATCCCCCCTCTCTCTTTGCAGGTTATACAAGGTTGCGTGTTATCCCTCCTCTCTCTTGCACAACGTACAAGTTGCCCCCTAGCTTTGCAGGTTACAACCCTACTATACACGGGCTCCTCTAGTGTAGGTCCTGTGGGGCAGCATTGTGGGACACCCTCCACAACGTGCAAGGTAGCAAAATTTTCATGGGCACAATTAGCGCAAGTAAGGCAATAGCATTGCTAGACTCTAAAGAGCGGACTTTAATGTGTTGTCCTATGAAATGTGGATGCAACTAGGGAAACCCAAGCTCTAAGAGATGCAAGTCCAATTTCTATGTTTCTCTAAGATGACAACAACTAATGTAGGCAAATGCTATGTAAAGATTAACATCCAAAACCAACCACTGAACATAAAGTTATATGTTGCTCATAAAGATCAAGCTTGTCTGGATGTTGTTATAGGCAGGTCATGGATGGTCTTGACAAACTATCAAATTGGTTGGACAAATCAACGCTTCTAGCTTAAGATAAAAAGTTACAACAAGACATGAATTTTGGCAGCTTAGGAGGAAGAGTCCATCTCAATCATCGCTCTAGAAGAGACAAACCTAGCCATAAAAAGAGACAAAGATCCATCCATGGCATTTGTATGGGTCATAGACAATAACAAAACAGAGTTTGGATGGTGTGTTTTACCCACTTTGATCTCCACACAAAAGTAATGTGGCTTTGTAAGGACAATTATTAGTAGTTACCCAACTACCTTCAACCACACGCCAAAACCAACAAAAAGCCAATCAAGAATCAACAAAAGCCCAAAGTCGACAACACTAGATGGGTGTGGCAAAATAAGACTACAACATAATAACCCACACAATGCAAGAAACAACGTCCACAGGCAAATACAAAGCAAGACACGACATGAGAGATGATTCCAAAGCACTTGCGACAAACTCAAGGCTTCTATCAAGAACAAAATCAAGTTTGGATCTGAAAGGCTATCTGACCATCAAGGACATCAATAATTAAAGTTCACAAACCACTGTAGTAAAATTCAATAGTGAACAAGCTAAAACCATTTGTAAATGCAACAAAATCAAAGGTACACTGGGTTTGAAAGCAAGGACCGAGCCTTGCACCCAAACCAAGGCAAACACAAGTACCCAATCAATGAAAAAGATGCAAAAGTGACTCATTTCACACAAATGGGTGGCAAGCACATCACCTCTAGCAACTCCAACACATATACACAAGCCAAAAGTACAACAATTCTACTTCTAGCAGATCAAGTTCAAACAATTTTTAGAAGACCTATTGGCTAACAAAGTTTCTACAGAAGTTATCAAGCAAATCCACCTCTAACAAGCCAAAAATGTTAAAGTTGGGCACTTGCTGTGGGCACTTGTTGACCAAAATGTGTCACAAGGTTAGACCTTATTTTTGCTATGTAGTATCCTTAATTGGTCTAAGTTCTAAGTATTTATCAGATTCATACACATTTACTACCACTACCTCAAGAAAAACAAAGTACAACAATAGATGTACTGCTAGATTAGTTGCTGTAGAAGCCTGAGTATGCTTTTGACGATGCCACAACTAACAAATGCTTAACATCGCATGCCACTTGACCATTTTAGGCCGCTACAATCCTCAAGCACCACATAACACACACAGAGTGGAAGTGTAACACTCTCCACACATTACTGTACATAACAAAATAAGTTTCATCCCTTTGGGTTTTTCCCCCTTGTCTAGATCCCCGGTGTTAAGCACCACAGTCTTTTTATTTTCACTTCATTTTTGCAAAATAGAGCAACTGTCTCATACATCAAATGCTGAAGACATGTACCGGGTGCATAGACTAGGAAGGGGGGAGAGAGATGACAAGTCATCTGCTTCAATCATTCACAGTGCAAAAATACTAAAAAAAAGATGAAATTGAGCTCTCAGTGCTGGATTAGTCTAACAAAGCAAATACAAGCCAAATTGGTCTAGGGACAAGCCAACAATGCTAGGATGTAACCAAAAAGTCATTGAGACCAAGAAAAGTAAAAAAATAAGCGAGATTAGCTATAAGAATGAGGTTGGGCTCACAATTTTGAGCACCTAGAGCATCAATTTAGGTTTAGAGTTGGATATTTAGAATGAAGATGCTAGGTTGAGCCATCTTGTCACAAAAAAAATGAGGTCAGGCTCATAAGGTCGGGTTGAGTACACAAGTTTGACAAGCTCCCAAATTATTTTTGAATATGTGAAGTGCCTACATTGACCTATAGAGCATAATGAACAACCCTAGCATGTCAAATCTCTAGTGAAAACTCTAAAAAATGAGGTCAAGTTCACTTGAGGTCGGGTTCACGCAGATAAAATTTCACTAAAAGGGGGAAAAGTCACTTATTCTTCACAAAAGAGAGAAGGAGAGCTTGGTGCGCGCACTACCACTCCATCTAGCAACTACATATGCACCCCTCACACTCTGACTACCTCTCCTTGTGATCACAAACACTGGGTAGTAGATGATTTCTACGCGCTCCTTTTCATTTTCTACTTGCGCCCTCATGCGCTTTAATATCTAGGTACCTACGTTGTGTAAATCTGAGCCCAAAGCTCTGCCCTAATTTTTCCATATCCCATACCCTACCAAAACTCTAGCAAATTTCTCCCAGGTTTTGAGCACTAATACACAAATCCATAGCATCACACACACACACACACACATGGGGTGAGTGCACAACTTGGAATGATGGTGACATCATCACACTCATTGCCACCTACACTGTCACTCATGAACCCACACAACCTCCATGACCAAAACCAGTGTTCACACTCTTGGAGACTAGCTACACAAGCCAATGGGTCTCAAAAGCCACAATGCAAACAATGTCAGGAGCATACCTCCTACATGGGATCTTTTATCTTGGTGAATGTGTTTGCAGCTCATGGTGGTTGAAGGAGAGAAGCTAGCCTTAACAAAGGATGAGCATGACTACCTTGCCATGACAATCAACCCTTTTAGTTGATTGTGATGATGCTACCTTGAGCACATTCTTTGATGTGGAGTAGAAAGACCTACGTAAGCTCAGAAATCATTTGTCAGCAGCGATGTGGATGTCACTAAAGGAACATTTCCCACAATTGGCAATTCAAACACAAATACTTAAAAAATGAGAGATACACATGGAGATTTTGAAGCATCTCGAGGAGATTAATCTATCCCATTCTCTTAAGCACACGCTTGCAACTATTAGAAGCCAAGCAAGCTTTCAAGAAATGTTAGTCCATGTTGGAGCATTGTACAAAGCTTGAGGAGTATGTCATGGAAAGAGACCAGCTATTAGATACTCTTCATTGACACCTCCTCAAAAAAATAAGCCATAAATAATAGCCACACAATCATATCATGATGTTTTTATATCCAGGCCTCTTTTTCTCTACATTCTAATTAAAGTAGTAGTTTATTTTGCACCGGAGATGAGGCTTGGATTAGGACCTTTTGGAACGATACAAAGTGTTGTGTTGAGGGGTCAAAATTCTCCCACAATTTCTATGTAGCAAAGGTGTTAAAGAAAGGAGATAGGGTCATGAGCAAGTTGGTGCTTACATCACAACTAAAGCCACTATCCTCTCAATTTGACACAGAGGGTTGATTGCGCCTTTGGCCTATTGCCTTGATGAAAAAAAATCTATGATAATTTTCCCTTACTAGGATGGAGACACCATCCCAACAAGGACATGGCTTGCCAAAAACGCTAGCAAGGAGCCTCCAAATTGGTTAAATACTATCTCTTCTACTATTGGCAACTTGCCACACTTTCTCAAAAATGCTTTCCAAATCATAAATGCACTGCTTGTTAGCCTTGAATTTTTACATGAGAATAATATTTTTCATAATGATCTTTATTTGCAAAACATTCTTCTACATTTTGATAAAGATTTAGAAGTAGTGTATACTGGCTTGGGGCAAATCAACACAATTAGATACTACCCAATGCTCATGCTCACTACCAGAGAACACGCATGTAGCAGCTTATAGGACAAGGAATCCAAGGATTGCACTAGAGTGCATAACCCCAAACCCCTCTTGAGTGCATACCCCTAAATCCCTCTTTTTATTCAAAACAATAAGATGTATATAGTTTCTGTTGGGTCATCAAAAGCAATTTTGGTATTGTCTAAATTTTTCTTATGATGACCCAGCACAACATTTTTATGAGCACATACTTAGACATGTACACAATGTGGATTGGATGATAATCCATCCCTTAGACCCCTAGCTTACAAGCTTACACTTGCAATTGCTGGGTCGTCTAATTTTGGTGTAACTTTAGATAGAATTTTTAGGCTACCGTATTTCAATGTATGAGAGCAACACCTACCTTTGTAACATACTATTATAACCCAATGAAGTCAACATATTATAACACATTGTGCAATCTTAATGTTTAGTCCCTTTAAGTTAACTTTTTAATATCATGAAGTTGTTACTATGTGTGGGTTGTCATCAACTTTTTTGTCTAGTCTTTTGAAGTTATCTGATCTTTTGAAGTTATGTGGTCAGCTATTTAAAGTTCTAAATTGTATGACAAGTCATCCATTATTTATTGTCTGTTTTGAAGTCATATAAAAAATTTAAAGTTATAAATTGTAATAGTTTGTGATAAGTGATCCATCCTATTGTCTGGTATTTTGTTATATTGTCAACTATTTCAAGATGTTAACTATGTGACAAGTCATTTATCATATGATCTATTTTGAAGTCATTTAAACTATTTAAAGTTATAAATTGTACTATCTTGTGATAAGTCATCAATTTTATTGTTTGGTCTTTTAATTTCATCTTGTCAACATTTGTATATTGTTTAACATATTGATACAACTATTGGTTTTGTAGGATCATGTCATCCCAAAGCGATCGATTGCACAATATCGAGGACATAGAGATGCCATATTTGGCAATGCCTACAATAGATGATGTTGACCTGAATCACAATCAAGATGAGGTCATTTTGCAAGAAGAGAGTGTCAAGTTCAAGAACATTGGCTTGGAGCAATGGGAGGTTGCACAACTAGACAAAGGTGATCTTGTAGGCCCTCTTCTTGATCTAAAAGGAGTCAAATTTCTTTGTGCTACAGAGTTTGTTTGACAAGTTTTATTTAGGCTAACCAATCCCTCAAACCAGAGACATCCAAAGTGCAAGTATCCAATGAAGTTGCCAGACCTCCAACTCATTGGATTATCTTGCACTTTGTTTTAGCGCTTTGTCAAGCAGAACCAAGCTAAGCCTAACAAAGATTAAGTGGAAAAATACTTTGTTCAACAAGTATATTTCCAAGACATATTAGGAAAGTAGGTTTTGTGGGATGAAAAATCCAAAAAATGCTAGAGTTGGAATAGGTCAACCACGTGACCGTAAGAAAGTAAGGGAGATAGGCATTTAGTTGAGGAGAACAAAACATGTAGTGCTAACTCCCAATGCCCTCCAAAACCTTACTAATTTTGCTATGGAAGGTGGTGCTTTACTAACTCGAGGTATCGCAGCAAAAACAATGATAACACATGTGCAAGGGCTATAAGCCCACATTTTAAAACCTCAAACAAAACTTCAAAAAGTGAAAGATATGCTTAGAAGATATGAAGTTGTTTACGGTCCTCCATTGAAAGATCCCATATTAAGGAGTCCAAAAAAAACACAACAAGGAATACATTTCAACCTTAACTACAACCACAACATACTATAGGAGACTTCATAGGTATGACTAACCTTGGAGAGGGATCCTCATGCACAGCCCAGCAGTGACCTTGATGGCCATGCTACTAGTCAACTAATTTTAGGGACATCAGCTGACTAGTGTCATCCTTGATGAGGAAGAGAGAGCATGAGTGGGAGAGGAAGGGAAGAAAAGAATTACGCATAAACATACCCATGGACAGGAAAAAATGAGAATTGATTCTAATAAAGAATGAATACAAGACCTCAACAACCATCAAGAACACAATCCCTTAGTGGGGTACCACAAAGTACATGATTCGATTTCTCTTGGCTTATAATCCTATAGATTCTAATCCAAATGACAACATCAACAATCATAACAATATTAATGTATAACCATTTTTGTCTCCTTGAAGGGACTAACTTCACCTCCCCTATAGGGGCATAACTAACATCTCCCAAAAGGGGCTGACTTCCCTCCTCCCAACGGGGCATACTTAACATCATCTCCCCAAAGGGACTGACTTCACCTCCCCCTTCATCAAGGAACCCTTTCCCCGTTTGAGACTGAATTCACCTCTCCATAGGGCAACCATATAAGTAAAAGAAACCTTACCTCATGGGGAATCTATCCCCCTTGAAGTAAATCTATCTTGGCCGATACTTTACCTAGGGGAATCTATCCCCTTAGCCATCAAGAGGGGAATCTATCCCTGGCCATTATTATTATACATATCACCAATCATAGCCACATCCATTTCTCAACAATCAAGATAACCATAAACCAGACCCCGAGAACATCTCAAACAATAATGAAAGCAAAAAAAAAAAATTCCTTTGTCACACCCTCTGTAAAAGTGGAGGATCAATAAGTGTCTACATCAAAAAATTGGTAATAAGCACATTGAAACAAAACCCTCCCATTCACCACAAAGTCAGGACCCAACTATATCCATGGGGAAATCCCCCCCCTCGTCCATCTTACTAACCTACAAGTTGGCACCCAAGGCACCCTCTTCTACTCCTCCTCTTGGTCCCCTTAGGGAAGCTGCAAAACATCACAATATTAGAGGTTTCCTTCTATCCTACCCTTCCCATGGGTTCATATGCCTACTCAACATGGGAAGACTCACTAATTGTGCTCAAGAGCATGCTAACCATCCATCACCACCTCTCCCTCCCCTATTTCCCCCTCTTAGACCTCTTTTAGGCCAAACTAGGTGACTCAAACCCAAATTTTTTTTCCAAGTATGAAGTTACACTACCCTGGCAATTTGGAAGGTCACTTTGTCAGTCCTCATAACTTTGCATGCGTGTTGTTTCTTTAGAGGGTTATCCTTGCATGGTGATGAGTTCAACAAAGTCTCCACATAATCTCCTTAAGGTTTGGTAACCCCCACTTGCTTTTATAGGCCCCAAGACACCCCTTTCTCTCTCTAGTTTTTTTTTGGCGTCCCAGCAGCCTCCCCCCCTCTTGATGGCGCCTCTTGTCTCCCCCTTTTTTATGCAAATTTTGGCCTCCCCCATAGCTTTTCTCCCCTCTTTTAGGTCCCTTTCCTTGGTCCTTATACCCTAGGTTGGCTTTTTTCCCGTGATTGCTCCTCCTAGTGATTGTATTCCCAATTTCCCACTACAACATCCAAATCCAAGGACTTTTGGGTGGTTGACGCCCTCCCATATTTTTGCATTGTTAGAGCAAGGGCAAAAAAGAAGTAAAGAATAGAAAATTGAGTGGATTGGTACACTTTTACTTTCAATTCTCATCCCTTCAATAAAGCATGCAACCTAACTTATGATGGTATTAGGGTGCTCACATCCTTCAATTCTCATCTCTTCAATAAAATGTACGATTTAATTTATAGTGAGATCACAGATCTCACATCCTCCCCCACCTGGAGAATTTTGAGGTATCCTCACCTTGAAAAAAACGTAGGAAAATCCTAAATGAATGTGTCTTCTTTCTCCCAGGTGGCGTCCTTGGCTGGGTAGCATGTCCATTTGATAAGATGTTCTTTGGTAATCTGGTTGCCTACTAGCAGGCGCTCTGATTGGAGAATTTCTTGAGGTTCAATGGTGAAGGCTCCACCAGAGGTTGTTATCTGTTTGTCATTCAATATGTGTGATGGATCATGAATGTATATTTTTAAGAGGTTGACCTCAAATACATTGTGAAGCTTTAGGCTAGAAGGTAGTAGCAGTTTATAAGATTGGTTGACCTTTTGGATGATAGTGAAAGGTCCACAATAGCTTGCACTTAGTTTTTGATACTTTCCTAATGACAAGGAGCTGCATTTTGGCTTTACCCTTAGAAATACTATGTCTCCTTCTTTGAATTTCCTATGACTTTGCTTTTGGTTGATGTAGCTCTTTTGCCTGTCTTGAGTAGTCTTTATGTCTTAACAAAGCATATCTATGTGTAATTGCATATTGTCTAGCATTTCTTTTAAATCTTGTACTCAAATTAGAGGGTCAAACCATTTAAATGGAGTGAGGCAGTCTTGCCATACAAGGCCTAGAATGGTGACATGCCAATACTCCTTTGGAAGGAGGCATTGTATGCAAATTGTATGCAAAATCTACTAAGTATAGGTATCTTATCCATTTCTTAGGTTAGCGTAGACATTAGGCCCTAATTATATCTTCAATGGTTTGGTTGACTTGCTTAGTTTGGCCATCTATTTCTGGGTGATGAACTGTGCTGGGTGCTTGTGGCTTCAATTGGACTCTTTCAAAAATTGGATGTGAACTTGTAATCCCTATTTGAGATGATTTGTCATGGTAGTCTATTGTACAAGAATACTCCTTTCATAGATACTTGAGCAAATTGAATGTCTCTAGCCAAATATGTTGTCTTTATAGGGAAAAGGTGGGTCATTTTTGTGAGCATATCCACAACAACAAAAATGGCATGAGATGATGGTAATCCTATGATGAAGTCCATTGATATGCATTCCCACCTCATTTGTGGGGCGTGGATTGATAGAAGTTTCATGGGCAACTTTACTTGTTTTTCTTTAATCTTTTGGTAGGATAGACAACGTGTGATGTATTTGAGTATATCTTTCTACATTCTTGGCCAAAAGAAGCTTTTGCAGAGGTTGGTATAGCTCTTTATGTAACCTAGGTGTCCTGATATGGGGATGTTGTGGGCTTTTGATAGGATTATAGTTCTTTAATCTTGGGTCATTGGGTACGCACAAACGATTTTTGTAGTAAAGTAGGTCTCCTTTAACTTTGAAGCCTTCTACAATTCTCTTGTCATGCTTGCTTCTCTCAGTTCTTGTGAGTAGTGTTGCTATCTTGTCAAGATATGAGTCCTTAGGGGTTTCCGTTTTGATCTCCTCTAGTAATCCACTTTGTCTCAATGAGATGGAGGCTATAGTACTCTTTTGGCTAAGAGCCTCTGCCACAACATTCTTCTTCCCCATTGATGGAGAATTCAAACTCATGGAATAGCTCCATCCATCTATGTTGGCGCATGTTTAAGTATGGTTGGGTGAAAATCCATTTTAGGCTTTTGTGGTTGGTGTGTAGCTCAAATCGTGAACCCAAGAGGTAATGTCTCCACATTTTGAAGGTATGAACCACAACCAAGAGTTCTAAATCATGTGTTGGTGGGATTTAAGCTCATGTATCCATAACTTCCTTGATAAGTACACAACAAGAAGTCTTTGTTGGGTCAGGATTCCTCTTAGGGCTTGGTTGCTAGCATCTAATTTCATGGTGAAAGGCTTTGAAAATTTTGGTAGTTTGAGAGTCAAGGCAATGACCTTGTTTGAGTTTTTGAAAACTCTTCTCTGCCTTGGTGGTCCAAATAAACACCGTAGTCTTCTTGAGTAAGTTTGTTAGCTGAGAGGTTGTCTTAGCAAAAGAACAATAAAAATGCGGTACCAACCCATGAGGCCTAGAAACCCTTTGAGCTCTCTAATAGATTGAGGAGTTGGCCATTCAACTACCGCTTTGACTTTGGATGGGGATTGCTAGAATTGCCATTGTGGGTGATGATGAAGCCAATATATTCTACTTTGTTTGTGAAAAAGGTTCACTTGTTGCATATAATTGGTTGTCCATGTAGTACTTTCCTCACATTCTCTTCATTCTCGTCTTTGTTTTTTGAATAGATTAGGATGTTGTTAAAACAAAAACTAGCACAAAATCTTCTAGATGATCTCTGAAGATGTTGCCTATTGATCTATTAAAGGTAGCTTGCGCCTTTGTGAGTCCAAAGGGCATTACAATGAATTCATAATGGCCATACCTGGAGTTGAAGTCCATTGATGTCTTCCTCCTTGATTTGTATCTAGTAATACCCCAATCTTAAGTCTATCTTGGTATAAATTGAAGATCCTTGTAGATAATCCAATAGCTTTTCAATTTGGGGGCTAGGGTACTTGTTTTTTATGGTCACCCGGTTCAATCCTCTATAGTTGAAACACAATTGGAGGATGCCATATTTTTTTCTATTGAAGAGTACCAATGTAATCCATGGGCTGCTAACACTAGAATGTATAAAGCCTTGGTCAAGCAATTGGTTTAGCTGCTCCTTAAGCTCTATAGCTTCTAGGACCAACATCCAATAAGGCCTTCAGGATATTGGTTAAGCGCCTAGTACTAAGTCAATGACGTGGTCAATCTCCCGCTTTGGAGGCAATTTTGAAACTCTTTGGGAAATTTGTTGTCAAACTCTTGGAGCCACATTGGCTCGTCCAAACTTGTCTTTTTATCAATAGGGTCTAGGTTCATGGCGTATACAATTTGCTTCTTTCTAATTCCTTTTAGGATCCTTGAAGCCTTAGCTAGTTGTAGTTTAGGCTCGGGGGGTTCACTATGTGTAATCCCCCCTGTCACGTGCCTTCAAGTACTATTTATAAAACCCCTTGTTTGTGAACTTTTTGTGAATAGATACGCCCTTTTTCTATTCAATCTATAAATGTTTTTCTAAAATCCTTTAAATGGCACCCTTATGTAAGTGAAAATGTGAGAAAAATTGAAATAAAATATTCCCTTCTGTAGAACTCACGTGATAGTCACATATTCTCCAAGTGAAACCCCCAAGAGTTTAGGTTTCCCATTCCTTCTTGAAACTAAATGCGTTTCCCCATTTTGGTCCTTGAAAGTGAGGGTTTTGTCTTGACATTGTAAGGATGCCCTGCTGCTTGTTATCCAGTCCATTCCTAGGATGCCATCAAAAAATCCCAGAGGCAAAACTCAAAATTTTGCATTTGTTGGTGCTCCTCCTAATGTAAATTGTTGTACCCCTATTGAAGTTGAGTTTTTGGTGCATCTCTCTATCAAAATGAACTGGTAATGTAGGGTGTTTAGCAGACCTAGTGTTTTGATGCATTTGGGTGACATGAATGAGTGGGTACAACATCTGGAGGATAGAGTGTTGTTGATTTGGTCCTTGGTGCTTTATTTTTGCATAAACATGTGCTTGGCCCATAGAATTGGCTTCTGCGTTTTCTTTGGAGAACGTTTGATTTGCTTGGGCTTTGGGGAAGTTCTAGGCATTCCTTTGGGTTGTTGAAGTTCCTCCTTGGAATTGAAAATTACTTTAATACGTGTTTCCTTTGAGTGGGACTATTGGTCTCCTAGGGCCCCCAATATTATTGATATTCATTTGGGTGCTGGTTGCCCTTTGGAGTGAGAGAGAATGTCTTTATTGCAAATGGTTAATACCAGGTTGGGTTTTGGAACCTAGGTGGTGGTTGGTGGGCCCCATGGTGGCAATTGGTTCAAGTTGCAAATAGGGTCATGGCAATCCCAAGCCCAATGGTTAGGGCCTAGACAACGTAATCATATGTTGTCCTTGAATGCCAACTCACAAAAGTGGTCTAGGAGATGCAGAATTGCTCTTGGTGGTCTAGGATCAAAGTCTAATCTATTTTGCTTGATATCCCTGTTGGTTAGGGTTTCTTCTTGGCATTTCTTGGTTTGATTTAGTTCCCTTTCTATGGGTTTCCCAATTTCTAGTACGTCAACAAAGTTTATAAGTCAAAGTGACTAGAGACAAGTATCCAATGGGGCATTGAGGCGGCTTATGAAGCAAGCTACTTTTGCTTCATGGTTCATCCCTAGAGGTAAATACCTCAATAGGGTCAAGAAGTGTCTGTAGAAAACCATGAGGTATTTGATGCCTTGTGAACAATTGAGAAACTTTTTTATGTAATCGATAGCATAGGTGCGGTTTTGGTAGTTTTTCTTCAATTGCTCCTTTATATAGACCCAAGTGGTTGTGGGTGGGTCTACACCGTTTTGTTGACAATAGTCGCACCACCAGAGTTTGGCAAAATTATCTAGCTTGAAGTGGGCCATTGTAGCTTTGTTGTTGTTGGAGGGCTGAGCAAGGTCAAAGCAGTCATCCATGCATTTGATCCAGTCCTTTAGCTATTTGCCTATGTTGCTTCCCTCCCCGTTGAAATTCCTCGATTGGGATTTTTCTAGCATGGCATCTATATTATGGTCAATGCCCTATGTTATTTGGGGAGTGGGGGCTTGAGGACCTCCATTGGTTTACTTGGGCGGCATGTTTTTTTTAGTGTGTATAGATAATACAAGGTTTGATTTTATTTTACGATCAATAAGAAATTTATTTGATAATACAAGATTTACAATAGACAAAGGTTTCTACTTGACTTGCTTACAATATGAGTAGCAAAACTTAATTGTGAGTATGCATCAAGGTCAAGAAAAAAAGTATTATCAATTATCATGGTAATTACAAGACCGCATTAGGGTTCTTGTGTTTTATTGAGATTATTGGTGTTTATTATTTTTGGCTAAGCAAACGCGAAGTTCAAATCTTTTTAGGGCTAAGGCCCTAAAGCTTGCTAAGTTAGGAAAGTCCCATTTTGTTTGCTTCTTTCTTGACTTTGACTTCTTGAGACCTAGGAGTTTTGTAGTCTCCACAATGTTTTGAAGTGCTTCAATCTTTGCTAGGAGTTTGCCAAAAGAGCAAGACCCCAATTCTTGCTTCCAATAGTAGTGGTCTATTAACCCTATTTCTATTTGCAGTTGGACTAATCTTAAGTTTGAAAAAACCATGCCAATGGATATGCACGCAAGCATATGGATAATTGGTGGAAATGTTCTCCAGACTTGGTTTCCAAATTTTGTTCAAGCCGTCTCCACAAGAGGTCCTTGCTTTCATCAAGAAGGGCGGCCTCAACAATCAGCTCAAAGAACTCATCTTTTTGAGATTGAGTCCAATGAAATGCTTTGATTTTGATGGCCTCTTCTATAAGTTCATTTCCAAGACATAATAAGGTATCTGGCATTTTGCAGGCCATATCTACACAAGAGAGTTTACAGGACTATACTAGAGAAGGTAGAGAGTTGTTGAGAAAATGAGTTTAGACATGTAGTATTGCAAGTTGACATAACCTTTTGTTAGTTAAAATGTGGGTGTAATTTCAATAGTCAAAATTTTAACTTATCTATACAGCAAAATTGATATGAAAGGAGTAATATCTTTGGGCTAGCTGGTAACTAATGGTTTGTACAGCTGGAATTCTTTGATGAGTCAAGATGTATTCCTAACCTCAGACTAGGCATCCTACTCTCATTTGCAAAATGCTCCATATTAGTATCAACAATCGCTTCTCCTTTAGCTTGTCGTCCCCCACCACACATTTTAATGCCTCAATCTTGGTTGCATACTTGTTGAGGGTACCCCCCCCCAAAAAAAAAAAAAAAAAGAAGAAGAAGAAGAAAAAGCTCTAGAGCTACCAAGATGGTTCCAATTAGGTTCATCTTTTGCAAGAGTCATATATTGGAAAACCACTAGGATGTTCCTCCTCAAAGCCTAATGAATAGCTAGATGTAGGGAATGTTGCCTTTGGTGTGGGCGGTGCAATCATATTCCTTCCATACCAAGTCTTGGTGACTAGGAGGAAAGGCAACTTTGGTGATAAAGCTGAATAGTTCTTCCCTCTTCAACCTTGTCCAAAGCACAACCAGAGCTTCAAAGGCGGCGTCCAAGAGGTTCAACCCTTCCTCATACCACTTGACTATTACTTTGCAAACCATCTACAAAATCAAGACAAGAAAAGCAACTCTTCATTTTTGTGAACCCTCTTGGGTTGTTTGGTTAGTATCTTTTGGTATTCTCAAACAACTAATAATCTGTAATCAATACTAGGAAAATATTCTTTCAAAAAATACATGCAACCATGCACCTAGCCTATTTCCCTCACCCCCCTTCCTAGTCTAAGTCTAATTAAGTAACATGGAGTCCGTGGATTTGCAATGTGTAACTTGTAACAAGTTCTAATCCCTTCCACAAAACTATGCTTTTATAAATCAGCATAGATGAGTAGGGTTAGTGCCACCTTAAGGGATGTGTCCTTGAGGGGTTCTACATGTTCAATAGTGCTAAAACCAAAGATAACCATTGTGATGGTGCACTATTAAGTCAAAAGCTCCCTCTAGTCTCACAACAATCAATGTGGATGATAACTCCTTGCTCACTTTATCAAATTTCTAAAGAACAAGTCCTTTATGATGTGTCCCTGGTATCATACTCAAGGAAGAAGTTAAACCATTTCTCTAGTACTAGCTTAAAGATCCTAGACTAAGGGGTCCAGACAAAACACAAAAAACAATACATTTCAACCTTAAATACAACCATAACATACTATAGGAAACTTCATAGGTATGACTACCCTTAGAGAGGGATTCTCACACTTGCTCTGGCATTGACCCCAATGGCCATGCTATTGGTCAAACTAAATTTAGGGACACCTAGCTGACTAGTGCCATGATGAGGAAGAGAGAACATGAGTGGGAGAGGAAGAGAAGCAAAGGAATACGCATAAACATACCCATGGACATGCAAAAATGAGACTTGATTCTAATGGAGAATCAATACAAGACCTCAATGACCATCAATAATACAATCCCTTAGTGGGGGACCACAAAAGACATGAACCAATTTGTCCTGCTTTATAATCCTATACAATACAATCTAGATAACAACATCAACAACCATAACAATATTAACGGATAACCATTTTCATCTTCCCAAAGGGATTGAATTCACCTCCCATGTAGGGGCTTAATCAACATCTCCCTAAAGGGACTAACTTCACCTCCCCCAAAGGGGCATAATTAACATCTCCTCAAAGGGATTGACTTCACCTCCCTGTAGGAGAACATTATAAATAAAATAAACCTTGCCTCATGGGGGATCTATCCCCTCCCCTCCCTGGGCTATTGAAGGTAATCTATCTCGGCCAATATTTTACTTGGGGGAATCCGTCCCCTTAGTTCTCGAGAGGGGAATCTATCTCCGGCCATTATCAGTACATATATCACCAATCGTAGCCACACCCACTTCTCAATAATCAAGATAACCATAAACCAAATACCTTGAGGGGGAACATCTTAGACAAAAATGAAAGAAAAAAATAAAAATCCTTTATCACACCCTGCATACAAGTGGAGGATCAATAAATGTCTACATTGCAAAATTGTTATAAGCACATCAAAACAAAACCCTCATTCACCACTAGGTCAGGACCCCAACTATATCCATGGGGCAATCCCCCCCTCCTCCATCTTACTGCCCTATGAGTTGGAACCCAAGCCACCCTCTTCAACTCCTCCTTCTCATCCCCTTTGGGAAGTTTTAGAACATCACAATATTATAGGTTTCCTTCTATTCTACCCTTCCCATGGGTTCATATGCTTACACAACTTGGAAAGACTCACTAAGTGTGCTCAAGAGAATGCTAACCATCCATATCCACCTCTCTCTCCCCTATTTTCCCCTCTTAGACCTCCCTTAGGCCAAACTAGGTAACTGGGACCCCAAAAATTTTTCTAAGCATGAAGTTACCCTACCCAGGAAGTTTGGAAGGTCACTTTGTCGATCCTCTATCTCTTAACCTAGGAGGAATCTGACTTTGGTCTTCACTACAAAGTTGGAGAGGGGAATAGGGACTATAGGAGTGTTTCTCTGGTCCTCAGTCAAATAAGGTCTTAAAACCCTTCAAAAATCCCCCTCAAAAAGGAAAAAGTTATGATTCTGCCCAAAAACAAGTAGTTTGGCACCGCAGTAGGTTTTGCAGGTCAACTCGGTCAAAATCCACCTTAATAGTGGATTTTTCTTCACTCACAAGAGTTGTAGAGCGTACTAGGCTCTACATCTTTTCTTTTATTCCCTGTATAAGTCTCTTACCAATTGAGAGATACCTGACCTACAAAATTGCTTTTTGTCATGGTATGCAGTTGGGGTCGATCTCTCCTCCCCTCCCAAACACTATAGAGTAACAAGACACAATATATGATCAAAGGGCAATAGCAAGAAGCATGAGAAAGGAAACTTCAAAGGCCAAAAAAAGCTTTCTCTCAAAGAGCTTGAAAGATACAAGAAGGAGAATGGTGGATGCTTCAAGTGTGGGAAGCAAGGGCATTCATATCGCGCTTGCCCCATAAAGACCGCAAAGAAGGATTCTCCACAAGTGGCTCAAGTTCAATTCCCCATGGAGATACACGAAGAGGCTACTCAACTATGCTATGCTTGGGGATGAGTTAGGGATCAAAATGCTTTGATCTTACTTGACCCTAGCTCTACCCATAATCTTATTTCTTTTGAGTTAGCCCAAAATTTGTGTATCCAAATTCAAGAGATGGGACCAACGCTTGAAGCTTATGGTGCCTTCAAAGAGCAAAAAGTTCCAGTCACCCCGTCGATTGAAAAGCTAAGGCTCCATATTGAAGCCTATGTAAACCAAGAGGAGTTCTTTGTATCTCCCCTAATGCATCGAGATGTGATATTGGGAGCTCCTTGGTTCCATTGCATGGCAACACAACTCACGTACCCTGAAAGAGAGATAAGCTTTCATCATAGAGGTAGACCTTTGTGCATTAGCACTAAAGATAAGGGGAGCACTATCCCTATTGTATCCTATGCTAGTTTGCAAAAATCAATAAAGTCTTTTGCTTTCATGTATATGATTTATGTCAAAAAATCTTATCCCTCTCATGAGTAATCTTCTAAAGAGTCTAATGCTAATGAACATTTAAATGAAGAAGCTAAACAAAGGTCCTTCTTACAAGAATATGGTGATTGTTTTTCCGATTCAATTCCTAATGAGTTACCTCCCATACAAGGTGACAATGATCATAGAATTGAGTTAGTGCCAGGGTGTGCACGCCTTGTAAGCCACCTTATCATGCATCCTATGCACAACAAGAGGAAATTTGTTCACAATTAAGTGAGCTATTAGAGAAGGGAATGATACGCCTAAGTTCAACTCCCTTTTGTTCACGTGTGTTATTAGTGCAAAAGGAAGATGGGTCCTATTGCATTTGTGTGGACTATTGTGCACTAAACAAGTACCCAATTAAGAATCAATTTCTTGTTCCTTGCATAGAGGAATTGTTTGATAAACTACAAGGATTTTCCTATTTTTAGTAGGATTGACCTTAAAAATGGCTACCATCAAATAAGGATTGCGCCAATGAAATACATAAGGCTGCATTTTGCATGCAGTTTGGCCTATATGAGTTTATGGTAATGCCCTTTGGCCTTACAAATACTCCAACAACCTTTAATAGGTTAATGGAAAAGCTCTTTAACAGAGCATTCACAGTTGTCTTCTTTGATGATATCATTATCTATTCAAAGATACTTGAAGAGCATAATAAGCACCTTAAGGCGGTTTTTGAAGAATTGCGTGCTAATAAGCTTTTCATTAATGCTAAGAAAAGGGGGGTTTTCCTAACAAAAATACGATACTTAGGCCATATAATCTCTATGGGTGGAATCCAAATGGATCTAAAAAAGCTTAGTGTTATTAACGAATGGCCTATACCAAAGAATTTACACAAGCTAAGAAGCTTTATAAGCATGTGCCCATATTATAGACGCTTTATCATGAAGTTCTCTATAATAGCCGGTCCACTCCATGATTTAACAAAGAAAAAGGTTATATTCCAATGGACGCCAAGAGAATATGATGCCTTTAATGAGCTTAAAATAGGACTTATGTCCAAGCCAATTTTGGTTTTACCAAATTTGGAGAAGCCTTTTGAGGTACATTTGGATGCTTGTGGTGATAGCATTGGCGCTGTTCTTTCTCAAGAAGGATGGCATTGCTTATGAAAGTCGTTCTTTAAACCAACAAGAGAAAGTGCTTGGAATCTATGAAAAGGAACTACTTGCAATCATTAATGCATTAGATTTGTGGAAGCATTACTTGTTGGTTGATGATACGTATTGATCACCAAAGTATCAAGTATTTCTTAACACAAATGAAGCTTTCCGACAAGCAAATGAGATGGGATAGATTTCTTTCCCAAATTCATTTTCATATAGCTCATATCCCTGCAAAGCAAAATGCGGTGGCAGATGCTCTTTCTTGTTGCCCCCAAGTTAATGTTGTCTCTAATGCATATGATTATGATTTAACAAGCATGATTGAAAAGTATGAGGAAGATGGAGACTATGTTGGGATCCTGGACAACTTGAATAATGATAAGCCCCATAAACCTTACTCACTCAAGGATGGATTTCTTTTGCATGGTCAACAGCTATGCCTAACAAAAGATCTACGTGAGAAGGTAATGTATAATTCTCATGCACCTCCTTATGCAGGGCACCTTGGAATACAAGCCACTACTCAAGCAATAGAAACATATTTCTGTTGGACCTCAATGCAAGATAACATTCATGTGTATGTGGAACACTGCATGATATGTCAAAAGGTTGAGTACACTAGAGGTAAGGCCCTAGGATTGTTGCAACAATTGCCAACTCTCGATTCTCCTTGGGAAAGTATTTCCATGGATTTCATTTTTGGCCTACCAAAGTCTATCCATGGTAGCACATGAATATGGATGGTAGTAGATTGATTTAGTAAAGAGGCACATTTTATCCCTGTTTAAAAGACTATTAAATCACATCGCATGGCTACCTTATTCATATCATAGGTTTTCAAGTACCATGGTATGCCAAGCTCAATAGTCTTAGATAGAGATCCACGTATGACAAGTCTATTCTAGAAAGGACTATTTGAGAACTTAGGAACAAGACTGAATTTCTCTTTGGCCTATCACTCGCAAACGGATGGCCAAAGTGAGATTGTAAATTTAGTAATCCTTGATCTATTCAAAAGCTATGTAAGTGAAAAGGATAAAAGTAGTACAAGGGAAAGGTACTTTTCTCTAGTGGAGCAACGAAAGATATTGTAAATAGGAAAGAAAATTTCACAAGTGCTCCAACCACATTCTATAATGGTATTCAGATAAGTACGTGGCTTTTATATACATAGTGCTACAATGAATGTGCTCAATCAATTTTTAGGTTCCTAGTCACAGAACATAAAGTCCAAGTATGAATAAGGATAATTTATGATATGTGTTTACAAGATGGAACTCCTACTAAAGCCATAAAATATCAATTGCTTCAAAGATTTCAACATAAAGTGCAGTCGTCTCAAAAATAGCTATTACTTTGTGCAAAAACGTTTGAGAACAAAAATGGAGTGTCACTTTGGGCACATTGGGGCCTGCTTTTGTAGGTATTTGTGCTCTTTATGCTAAAGCGTTGTCATCCACAATGGCCCCACAAGGAAGATCCATGCTCTTTATCCTTTCTAGTGATCGTATTCAACTTGGTAAAAAAAGAGGGGTCTCTAAACTATACATGAAAGGAGGGACATCTATCTATATCCTTTGTACAGTTTACCAAGTGTGGTGACCTTAGCATACTAAAATCGTGTGTTACAAGCCTTGGGCAGAGAGGGAGAGAGGGAGAGAGAGAGAGAGAGAGACTGGGCAATCCATAACACAAGAAGTTTTATACATCTTTCCACTGTAATTACCACATTAAGAAATATGACAGGCACCACATACCTAGTAGTAGCTAGTGCGATGGGGGGTGAGTATCATTACTCCCCAATCGGAGCTGGTGGTCCCTACCCCCACCAAAATTAGCTACTAGGGTATGTGGCACCCCTTGTGTTGTAGAAGAGGTTGTGGTACCTAGCTAGTTGCGATGGGGAGCAAGGACTGTCTGCCCCCTCCTCAACATGGTGGTTGTCGCCACCCTCCACAACACCTAGCTGCTAGGTATGTGGTGCCTCCAATGTAGAAAGTCATGATGTTGGTCACTAAGGGAAGATGCCCAAGAGGGAGAGAGAGTGGACGC